>JAODUO010001836.1:0-17500 GCA_025642075.2 Ridgeia piscesae
AGAGGCGTATAAAAACAAAATAATCATTATCAAATCAATAAGCAATATTCCAGTTGTGAACAGTTGTATTGATACGCCAGCGAGCTATGGTTAATAACCAAGGTTATTGAAAGCAGCCGGAATTGTGTAACATTTTCAAATAATGTAACGTCCCACCACCTGTTGACAAGTTATTACTGTGTATAGATTTCTAGTATTTACTGTTCTGTTTGATTTGTTTATGCACGTAGACAGATGATATGGCCAGACACGACAGAAGACACAGGTCACAAGTTTGTATTGCGAAAATCATTACGCGTGTGAATAAAAGACAACATAATATATTTGCGACATGCGTACTGGTGCAGCATTAATCGATGGTTAACGACGTAACACAAATGATAAAGGTTGTCTATGACTGTGTATGACGTGTCCAATGCACAGTCAGTTCTACTAGTAGTGTAGGGATTAGAGGAGAGGCAGTCGACGGTTTAACCGGAATTCCATCGTTTTAAACACATTTTCACTCGTATATATAGATACCTAGCGCAGAACATGCACTGTAGGCTATTCACTCGTGCAACGGTCATGCAAACCATACATACATACATACATACATACATACATACATACAAACATACATACATGCATACATACATACATACATACATACATACATACATACATACATACATACATACATTCATACATACATACATACATACATACATACATACATACATACATACATACATACATACATACATACATACATACATACATACATACATACATACATACATACATACATACATACATACATACATACATACATACATACATACGTACATACGTACATACATACATACATACATACATACACAAATACACAAATACATACATACATACATAAATACATAAATAAATACATACATACATACATACATACATACATACATACATACATACATACATACATACATACATACATACATACATACATACATACATACATACATACATACATACATACATACATACATACATACATACATACATACATACATACATACATACATACATACACAAATACATACATACATACATAAATACATAATAAATACATACGTACATACATACATACATACATACATACATACATACATACACACACACACACACACACACACACACACACACACACACACACACACACACACACACACACACACACACACACACACACACACACACACACACACACACACACGTCGGCGCTGACAGATTAAGTCTGTCCGAATGGAGCCGTGGTGTTTTCCGTCCTATTTGATCGAAGCTACTCACCCGATAAAGGTGCGTACCTTGGTCTGGCCGCGTGCTTAATGCGACGTCGCCGGTGTGACGGTCACAATTAACTGTGATAAGTCAGCGAGTTAATGAGTCGGCCAGATGTAGCTGGACTCTTTCCAATTACCACTCGCGTGCCATTAATGAGTCGCTGGTCAAGTTGCAGAAACGGTATAATTAACGTTCACTCTCGTGCGGTCAATTGACCAGACTACGACCACGGTAAAATATGTTGTATGTTAATTAATCGTTTGATATGGGGCGAGACCGCATTTGCATTTTCCATATGCGGCCATTATAACGTTACCTTCATTTCCTACTAAACTTGATAAGATCTGTTAGTGACAATTTCGCAATAGAGTTACCCTCCATTGACAGAAGTGCTGTGAAAATTCGTGACATTCTAATACCTCAGGTTCCCACAAACCACTTTCTTACCTGACACTCCTCTATTTCTGCAGAGGGAGATGCATAGGCAGAGTTCAAGAGCGGGCGCACGCGCCAAAAATCGACAGTAGAAAATACGCGCAGTTCCAAAAAAAAATCGGATAACGTCATTAAACGAATTCTTTGGGAATTCGTCACGTCCGTGTCCGTGTATCCAGTGCCATTGTGAGGGTGGTCGTTTTTGATAGTTACGTAACATTATGGCAGCCAATTCACAAGCCACGTTGGTCACACGACGTGACACATTGTGTCTACTATTGGTGTATCCAGGTTGCTTAGCAAACGCCGTCAAGCGGTCAGAAAATTGCTGCCTGGACCCGTGCGGTTCCTCATTTTTGTTGGTGAAATTGTGGTATCAGAAGATTATCTTTATGACCGAAACCTCTGTGAAAGTTGTCGAAGTGTCAAATGTATACAACAATGTTTACTGTGGGAGGTGTCATGTCGCAGTAGTAATTTAATTCACATATTTACCCGTGATCAAGATTGTTGGCACAGCTTGGCGGACGTCTCGTACACAATCTTGATTGTGACGTAAACGACCCGACACGTGCTGGATATATCAGTTTAGTGCTGGCCACCAGTGTATATTTCATTCATGTCACCGTTATTTTACAAACCGAACCGAACCAAACCAACGAATACACTTTTCACTTAACATAGTTCAGGTCACGTGACAATTCGCAGAACAGAACGCATTATGGCAATTATTCTTTTTAGAGATCATCCTTTTCTAACTCCAGAGAGTGCAATCGAATGGCAGCCCAACATTGGCCAGCGACCAAGAGACTTCATTTTCCTAAGGTAAATGCGCGGCTAGGTGCGTTTCCAGTCTACTGCGTGCACGGAATTGTGGGGGAATTGCGTTACAAATACAAATGCAAACAGGCTAATGTAGAGTACATAGAACAACATGTGAGTTTATGTTGTGACTGGATTCCCGCTCCATGTATTACTGCATGTAAATGTTCCTTCCAGGTCTGTATTATACCTAGGACAGCCCGTCCCATTTCATTTCGCATTGTACACGTTATTGCAAATTTGTCCGCGAAACTTAGCGCAAGGCCGTCAACAGTTCTCCAAACATATGAGTCGTGCGTAATCGTATGTAGTCGTATGTAGTCGTGTGTAGTCGTATATGACGTAATCCAGCTGCAAAACATCGGACTTGCAATCGATTCGAATGAGGTCCGAGTTCATCTCCTGTGGAATAATTGTGTTGTAACATAGTTGTGGGATAACATAACGTCCGATAACGAATGGTGGATATTTTAATTAACCAGATATGAGTGTAAGGGTAAACAATCAGTCCTCAGTGTCGTTGTCATGACTAGTAATTAATGGCGAGACAGATTGCCAATCAACTTTAATGTCATTGTGTCAGTTTCCTATCTTGGATAATATATATATATTATATATATATATATATATATATATATATATATATATATATATATATATATATGTCTACGGTTGACACGGCAATGTGAAAATACCGGTACTCGCGTCCCGTTCAAATGGGGCGCGGTGGTCGCGCGGTAGAACGCTAGGCTGTGTCGCTGTGGTAATCTATCGTGGAATCTAAACTTGGTTATGTCTAATTCTATAATGCGTTGGATCTTGTTCCTAACCAGAGTTTCGTCCCGGCGCATGGGACGCGCGGGAGACACCGCGCAGGCGCAGTAGATGACTGTAGTGACGTCACTGACTACGTACACGGGGTGACAATAGTAGCCCCCTGTAGGGTATAAAGTGCCGCTACAGCTGCGGGGTTCGACGGAATCGAACGACTTGGGAAATTGAGATCCCAGGTTGAAGTAGTAAACGTTCTGCCCAGAACAAGCGCTGACACACAGTTGTCCGTTAGTAGTGGACCGTAGACCCGTTAGTGGACAATCCTTAGATTATTTGTCAACGACGGCTATTTTAATACTATTGTATTGTGATTGGAATTACTCGGACATAGTCGTGTTTACACATAACCTAGCGGTAATGCAGTTAAACAAACATCTGTTGATATGCGTGAACGACGACACACTTTAGCGATATAACACACGCGAGGTGTGTGGCATCCTTTAATAGTCATGTGAAGAATATTAACAAATCGGGCGTATAAATGGGCTAATAGTACATTCATGTGTCGTTAAATACACCTGTGTATATATAGGCTTTCTTTCGAATTCGCTGAATTTTCTCCAAGGATCAAAAAAGTAAACACGATCGACACGTATTTAGGCCGTTCACCTTTATCGATTCGTTTTCATAAAACACTCTCTGTGGGCGATATTGAAAAACCTGTTGCATAATCCCAGGAAGCCTACACCCACTGTGCTGAGAACAGCGTGACTAGGGCGTCGATATAAGCGTGAGGCGATCAGCGATCACCGGTCTACAATTAGTAGCGACCGCAGGACGACCAGAGCAGAGCAGAGCACAGCAAACGTCGTGAGCCGTTAAACAGCGCGTGCGTAAGTGGCAACGACAGACTCAGGTGGACGAAGCTGACCGATATTTGACAAGAGAAGACCAACATAATCACCGAAGACAGGTACAGATGTGTTGTTTGTATAGCTCAGTGTGTCATCTCGAGCCGCGGTCATTGAGCGAAGGTCTCTCACACCTCGCTCCGTGGCGTGGTACATCTATGTATGCCATGGCAACCGACACGCCAACTGTGGCCGGATGCTGTGTGCGATGTCTTGATAACGTTGTTGGATTGAGGAGATATTACGATTTGCTTGACCTGGTCTAGGCTCACACACGCTGCTCAGTTGTGACTAGGTAGGCATGTTGTTGACGCTAACTGGCTGTTGGATTAATTCATCTACGTTAGATTAGGCACCTTTTATATTAGCCATAACGTTGTTGTTAGATTTGATAAATATTTCATAAAATGGCAAGTCCGACGCCCTACTCCGAGGAAAAGAATTACTTGAACACTACTAGGTTAAAGACACATGTGTGAGATTGCATCACAACGGAAGTTTGTATAAAACAGAATGTTGGCCGTGGCAATCTCTACCGAGGGCCAACAATTTTATGGGAACAACTGAGAAATCAGTTTGTTGTTGCCAGCATGGAGAACAGACCATGTATTAGTTTATAATGACATTCATGTTTAGACTAAACGTATCTTTGTGTAGTCTGGCGACACCTCAAGTTCGTGTAACTGTGAACATCTGCGTAATTAGATAAACATCGATCCGCCACATTTTAGCCCACCGCTTGTACTTAATCTACTGACGGCTTGTAATTAATCCACTGCTGGCTTGTAGTTAATCCACTGCTGGCTTGTAGTTAATTCACTGCTGGCTTGTAGTTAATCCACTGCTGGTTTGTAGTTAACCCACTGCTGGCTTGTAGTTAATCCACTGCTTGCTTGTAGCTAATCCACTGCTGGCTAGTAGTTAATCCACTTCTTGCTTGTAGTTAATCCATTGCTGGTTTGTAGTTAATCCACTGCTTGCTTGTAGCTAATCCACTGCTGGCTTGTAGTTAATCCACTACTAGCTTGTATTTAAGTCGTACTGTACAAATCACATTCAGGATGATCGCTGACGTCATACGACATTAGCGATCACGTCAATGTCTCGGGGTAAGCGCCGTGTCACGCGCCAGTAACACCAGCCAGGTGCATGTAGGTTCTTACCTGTACCTCTCCCTGTCGCAGGCACCGCTCAGAGAGCTTCACGCTCTACTCCATGGTAAATCGGGTACTCGAACATATGTGGCAGGTGTATCTACTACGGTATACCTAAGATTTGTCGTACATAAATAGCCACCACTGTCTGTAGCCAGGTTCTCAGTCACACAAATGTTTAAACTGGAGCTACATGGAGTAAAATAACTTGTCCACGGTTCGATGAGACAGCGCAGCGACTCGAAGGAGAAATAGCTCGATCAGATCGGTCTAAACACAACACCCGGCGAACTTTGGTACAAATACATTCTGGTATTTTTCGTTAAGCATTACTGGCACCCCAGCACATGAGCTTAATAGTAAATATTTGGTTATTTGATCACGTTCGCCTGAATATTATTACGATTACACCAAAAGTTGATAGTTATGTTTCGGACATGTGCAACAGGTTTTCCCCCAGGCTGACACAGTCGTTTAGTCTCTGAGTGAGAGTCAATTAATTGTTTAATGTTGTATTTGGAGACATTGGAGTGAACCAGCACCGAACGTAACACACACAGGCTACAGCGGCTGAGTTGTGCAGTGCTCATCAAACTTTGCTCGAAGAGGATTTTAATTTTTTATTGTATGTCACATCGCTATGTCCTGGAAACCGAAAGCCATGACCGGATGTGTGTGTGTGTGTGTGTGCGTGTGCGTGTGCGTGTGCGCGTGCGCGTGCGCGTGCGCGTGCGCGTGTCGTGTGCGTGTGCGTGTGCGTGTGCGTTCGCGTGTGCGTGCGCGTGTACGTGCGTACGTACGTACATACATACGTGAACATACATGAACATAATTATGTATGTATGTATGCATGTATGTATGTATCTGTGCGTGTGAATGTTAACATATATGCATGTGTATATATGCGTATGTTCTAGGGTGGCCAAACAAATTGTTAAATCAAATATGCATACCGACTAAAAGATGACATTGGGTGAGAAAACAGCTGTGTTAAAATTTCAGAGAAAACCATTGAGAAGAAAAGACCTCTCAACGCATCCATAGTTTATCACATAATGATACATGTAAGAACTTGTCCATTTTGGTTGATTTGTACTTATCAGGTCCTGGAACAAATTCAGCTTGACTGCCCAAACGGCAACTATGACCAACTCTGGTAATTTGCATAAATCCAAGATGACCACTGGTCAGATCTTAAACATTTACTTTAGAATCATCTGCTATTATGTGTAATACCTCTTTTTATGGGTATTTGGGTATGTAGAATCCATTTCTGGTGCTAAATTAGCAGTTCAAGGTCAAGGTCAAATGTTGAAAGTCGGGTAAAGGTGAAAGTTGACCTCTCGGCGGACAACAAATGGAAACTTCTATGAAATTATGTTTTAATTTATTCATGAATATAAATGGATAATCTTACAATATTTGACACCTTTGTCCACGAGGAAAGAGTATTCAGTCATAATTTAAATTATTTGAAACACGTAGTCACACTTGTTACACATAGTGTATATTGCAAATGTCATTACAAATATTGGCATTCAGATTTACCTCTGAGGGAAATTCTTACATTAATTAATTATGTGTGAAAGTCACTGTAGGTATGCTACAAGGAATGATATCAATAAAATGAACCCAAATCAACCAAAACGTCCAATGGATATAACCTCATAGATTCACTATTGATCTCTATTGACTGTAAAATGGACTAGTTCGTAACTGTATCACTGTGCGATAAACGTTGGGTGTGTTGAGAGATGTGTTCCTCTCAATGGATTTCTCTGAAATTCTAACACAGCTGTTTTCTCGCCCAACGTCATCTTTTACCCCGTATGCGTTGTTGAATTCAACAATTAATTACGTTACCACCATGTAAACGTACGGTGTGTACAAACGCATATATACACGTATGCACGTAATTGTGTTCATATGCACTAATACATGTCTACACATATATTGTACACATTCGTCATGTCGCGCGGCCAGTTACGGTCCTATAATCGCGTCGCTGTAGAAGCATCGATCGCAAATATTTAAACTGACCGTACGCGGCGTCAGGCACACGGCGAAGATGTCCTCTCGAAATGTCACTAGACGTAAACATTGTTGTCAAATGATGACAGAGATTACGGTACGGACTCACGTAAGTGCATTCTAACACATTTGCCGTGAGACTCTCTAAATCGCCTGACGCGTGTTTGACAGCAATTATCCCCGGCTTGCATTTTCATTTGACAAAAAGATTACAATTATATTATATAGAACAAACGGTAACAAATTCACTGCCAGGTATGCACACAACGCCGATATCATATGATGATAGGTTCTGTTATTTTTTTTAAAGAAACAAAGTCATAATAAACGTATTCATAGAATGGCGCAATTGATAATTCGTGCAGTCTAACACCATAACTCAGGCATAAGGTTAAACACATGTTTTCAGCAGGTGATTAGAGAGGATTTCCTGTTGCAATTTGACTTTAGAAATCGTTTCGAAATTCGGATCGTTTTGCACGGGTTTTGTGTTTAATGTTTGTAATTCATCGAGCTTTATTCTCACGTCTTCCACAAGCAAACCGGGACATGTATATATGTAATGGTCTAGAAGACTAGATAGCACATCTCACTAGATGCCGCGGGTTGGCCTTAGAGGGCAATAGGGCGTGCAAGTCTCGCGGCGAAAACGAGGCTGGGGGCAGTTGGGGGCAGGAGGTCCACATACTCCATGTTAACATATAGGACTTTGTTTTGTTTTGGTCGTAATAATCGAACTGTCCCGAAATAACGTATTTCAGTTATATTGTCCGAAGGATTATTACAAGCAGAAGCAGTGTAACGTTTTGCCGGTGACAATTACCACGGAAATCATGAATTTTAATCGATTATTATGGTGGTTGCCATGGCAATAGCGGCAAGTACTTGTGTTTGGCGATCTTGACTAATAATGAAGAGTGCCAGTTTTCGCGCAGTACAACCTGTTTGGGCCAAACGTATACATGTGTTATGATTATGTACTGCAATGTAAAACGCAAATCCCGTAAAAGACACATACAGCCTAGCATCGTGTCGATTATCTGCACTACGTAAATCGCTATGTGTCTGATAGTGTGGTAAACTCAATATTAAATCGGACATTTAAGATAAGAAACGTATAACACAAGATATTTATGAACTGATTTTCGTAGTATTCATCAGTCGGAAGCTACAACTGTCATCCATCGTTAGAATATTATTCTTGTGTCCAATCCCCAATTAGTCTCGCTTAGTCCCCAATAAGCCCCAGTCGCGCGGAGTCACGCCATGTATCGTGACCCACTTGCAGGCCCTATTCATTATAGGACCTGTAAGTGGGTCACGATACATGGCGAGACTCCGCGCGACTGGAGCTGATCAGGGACTGGATACAAGAATAATATTCTAACGATGGATGACAGCTGTAGCTTCCGACTGATGAATACTAGGAAAATCAGGTCATAAACATCTTATGTTATACCTTTCTTATTTTAAATGTCAGATTTAATATTGCGTTTACCACACTATCATAGACATATAGCTATTTACGTAGTGCAGATAATAGACACGATTTTAGGCCGTATGTGTCTTTTACGGGAATTGCATTTTACATTGCTGTACGTTGTGGTTTCGATAAGCACTCATATCTGACAAGTTGTCTAAATGCACAGAATCATAACACATGTATACGTTTGCCCCAAACAGGTTGTACTGCGCGAAAAATGGCACTCTTCATTATTAATCAAGATCGCCAAACACAAGTACTTGCCGCTAATGCCATGGCAACCACCACAATAATCGATTAGAATTCATGATTTCCGTTATCATTGTCACCGGCAGAATGTTCCATTGCTTCTGCTTGTAATAATCCTTCGGACAATATAACTGAAACACGCTATTTGGGAACAGTTCGATTATTACAAACAAAAACAAGAAACAAAGTCTTATATGTTAACATGGAGAAAATGGATTTCCTGCCCCCAACTGCACCCAGCCTCGTTTTCGCGCGCGAGACTTACACGCCCTATGGTCTAAGTACATCTTTTTGTGTTTACTATATACATATTAGCACTGACATTATCATTGACAGTATTTATTATCACTGACTTTCAATGCCTTCTTACCCCCTTTGCCAGTATTTAGCCGGTATTTTATTTTTTCATATTATAGCTTATAATTCTTATAATTAAAGCGAGTAAGTATTCGTATTTTAATATTTTATTATTATGACTGTATTTTACAAATGTATTTTGACCGCCTCTAAACATGCTTAATTTCTCAACATTATATCGCTGTAGGCCTACAAAGAACAAACTTAGGCAAATGTTTACAACGGGCACTTTTTATGTTTTACAATTGGCTTCGCTATAATACTTTGGACAATAGCGCTTACATGTAGGCCTATCGTTTTTAATGTATCGCGGTATTTGTAGTAATGCGTATGGCGTAGCGATCCGAAAAATGGCTTACTGTATATACATCGGTGGATTGACGAACGGCTACATCCTTAGCTTGGGTGCCGGAACGGACGGGGGAAAGAATGAACAGGCATGTCTTCTCCCAGCCTTATATGTATGCATAATTATGTATTTATGTAGGTAGATACGTACACAAGTACGTAATAAGTGGTACATATGTGCGCCTATCTTTGTGTCGTAAATTGTCGTTTTTCCTAGATCATATGTTTGCCCAATTTCTAGACAGTTAGCCATGGACACAAGACGTCACTATGGTCACCAGTATGATGTCCCTACTCCGTCCATGCGCCAGTCTGTACGGTTCAATGCTCCGCTCACATATTCGTCGTTGTAACTGTTGTAATTGATGCGAAACCCGCATTATTCGCGGTTCGATTCCATCAGCCCTGCTGACTCATAGCAAAATCAATCGGCGCACCTATCTTGAGCGCTGATTGAGCCGAGCTGTGTGTGTCGTTATGTCGCTGTTGGTGCCGTACGTGACACGTATAACAGCCACAACCTTCGCCGAGAGTCGTCTGGCAAGAGGCACCTGTTGATATCCACTCTTCCTCGTCCCGTCCTCAGCTCGACACGCTCCGACCAGTAATAGACGGAGTGCTGTACCGCGTACACCGTCAACAGCCCAGCCACTTCAGGAATCAATCGACGGGTCGAGTACTGACCGACGAACACGCGACGGAAATTAGACATCACATAAAACACATCGAATAACACGGCGATCGATCGACCAATCGTGATTGTGTGTTTGTGTCGTTTGGAAACAGCCGCACCCGAGAACTCCAATGTTCGTTGTTTACGGCTACGACAAGAAAAGATGTCAATCAAAAGTTACGTAATGTCAGAACGGCGTACGTGTCTTGTAGCTGTTTGACGAGAAGGGGTGTATTCGTAGCATCATTAGCGTGCCTCACAAGAAAGCTCAAAGCAGCATTTTTAATCGATTTTTTTTCATAAACGTAACGATATCGGAGTTCAAGGTATTTAGTATCAACTGAAAGTGCGACTAAAATAAAACTGTCAACAATGTGTCGACCAGACACAATGCTTGGCGCACGGAAAGATTCGTGACACGTGTTCTGCTTTACAATGGCACCGAGGATCCGTCAGTTGATGTAAGAGATGGTTGAATTGCTAATATTGGAGTTACTGTGATGATTTTGGAGTCTTTTAGGACAAAATTCCATCAATATTTGTTTCTCCTGCCGAACACCAATGCATAGATTTGTAGTTGCCTAAATATCAAATTTACATATATTCTAACCTATTTTAGCACTCCTGAATTACACTATTTATAGTTCTGTATTTATAACAAAAAGTAATTTGTGTGTGTGTGTGCGTGCGTGCGTGCTTGCGTGCGTGCTTGCGTGCGTGCGTGCGTGCGTATGTGTGCGTATGTGTGTGTGTGTGTGTATGTGTGTGTGCGTGCGTGGGTGCGTGCGTGCGCGTGCGTGTGCGTGTGTGTGCGTGCATGCGTGTGTGCGCGTATGTGGATGTGTGTCTATGTCTGTGTGTGTGTGTGTGTGTGTGTGTGTGTGTGTGTGTGTGTGTGTGTGTGTGTGTGTGTGTGTGTGTGTGTGTGTGTGTGTGTGTGTGTTTTGTGTGTGTGTGTGTGTGTGTGTGTGTGTGTGTGGGGTGTGTGCGTGTGTGTGTGTGTGGTGTGTATGTGGGTGTATGTGTGTGTGCGTGTGCGTGTGCGTGTGCGTGTGCGTGTGCGTGTGCGTGTGGGGTGCGTGTGCGTGTGCGTGTGCGTGTATGTGTCACATTATTGTCGTGTCCAGGTCAGACGAGATGGCGCCCCTGGGCAATCACTCGACCGTCGACGTTCTCCCACTCGACTGTATCACCCACAAGGTGCGCCCGGACACCCCGCCCGACACACCTAAGGACGAGACGGGGCTGCAGACGGTCAAGGTGAGTTGATGCCGCAAGTCCAACAAACGTTACCCAATCGCGTTATTTTATTAATATCAATGATAATATGGTGATGATGATAATGACTTATATTACGCATAAATCCTTGGAAACCATGTTCAGATGGGCTTCAACAGAAACAACTGTTCTGTGTTTGGTATAGCTTATCTTTCACCTACCTCTATGTCTGTCTGTCTGTCTGTCTGTCTGTCTGTCTGTCTGTCTGTCTGTCTGTCTGTCTGTCTGTCTGTCTGTCTGTCTGTCTGTCTGTCTGTCTGTCTGTCTGTCTGTCTGTCTGTCTGTCTGTCTGTCTGTCTGTCTGTCTGTCTGTCTGTCTGTCTGTCTGTCTGTCTGTCTGTCTGTCTGTCTGTCTGTCTGTCTGTCTGTCTGTCTGTCTGTCTGTCTGTCTGTCTGTGTGTGTGTGTGTGTGTGTGTGTGTGTGTGTGTGTGTGTGTGTGTGTGTGTGTGTGTGTGTGTGTGTGTGTGTGTGTGTGTGTGTGTGTGTGTGTCACTGTACTATGTTTGCATAGGTCACTATATCTAAGCTGTGTTATTCATCTCAGTATTTCAACCACTGACAAAGTGACCAAAGCACACGTTACAGTTCAGAGCCGCCAAATCAACCAAATAGCACCACCAAAATTATTGTAAATTGTTTACTGTTTTATATATATATATATATATATATATATATATATATATATATCACGTGTTCGTGTGGTCACATTCGTACACAAGCAGCAGCTTCTAGATACGGACTAATGCAGCGCTAATTTGGAGCATTCGTCCACTTGTTGTAATGACGCGTGTAGCAGCAGAATGGACAAGCATCCATTAGCTACGACCGCAAGGGCTACTTACACACAATCACTACCCTGTGTCCAGTCGACCGGAAGTGCTACTTACATAAAATCCGCTTGCATGTGTTGGTGTCTGGATGTTGTTACGTAGGTGACGGCCCTGATAATTGTTCCGATGTTGTTACGCAAATGATGGCCCTGACCGTTGTTCCGATGTTGTTACGCAGGTGATGTCCCTGACCGTTGTTCCAATGTTGTTACGCAGCTGATGGCCCTGACCGTTGTTCCGATGTTGTTACGTAGGTGATGTCCCTGACCGTTGTTCCGATGTTGTTACGCAAGTGATGTCCCTGACCGTTATTCCGATGTTGTTACGCAGCTGATGGCCCTGACCGTTGTTCCGATGTTGTTACGCAGCTGATGGCCCTGACCGTTGTTCCGATGTTGTTACGCAGCTGATGGCCCTGACCGTTGTTCCGATGTTGTTACGCATGTGACGGCCCTGACCGTTGTTCCAATGTTGTTACGCAGGTGATGTCCCTGACCGTTGTTCCGATGTTGTTACGCAGGTGATAGCCCTGACCGTTGTTCCGATGTTGTTACACAGGTGATGTCTCTGACCGTTGTTCCGATGTTGTTACGCAGGTGATGGCCCTGGCCGTTGTTCCGATGTTGTTACGCAGGTGATGTCCCTGGCCGTTGTTCCAATGTTGTTACGCAGCTGATGGCCCTGACCATTGTTCCGATGTTGTTACGCTGCTGATGGCCCTGACCGTTGTTCCGATGTTGTTACGCAGGTGATGGCCCTGGCCGTTGTTACGATGTTGTTACGCAGGTGATGGCCCTGGCCGTTGTTACGATGTTGTTACACAGGTGACGGCCCTTACCGTTGTTCCGATGTTGTTACGCAGGTGATGTCCCTGACCGTTGTTCCGATGTTGTTACGCAGGTGATGTCCCTGACCGTTGTTCCGATGTTGTTACGCAGGTGATGTCCCTGACCGTTGTTCCGATGTTGTTACGCAGGTGATGTCCCTGACCGTTGTTCCGATGTTGTTACGCAGGTGATGGCCCTGACCGTTGTTCCGATGTTGTTACGCAGGTGATGTCCCTGACCGTTGTTCCGATGTTGTTACGCAGGTGATGGCCCTGGCCGTTGTTCCGATGTTGTTACGTAGGTGATGTCCCTGACCGTTGTTCCGATGTTGTTACGCAGGTGATGACCCTGCCGTTGTTCCGATGTTGTTATGCAGGTGATGTCCCTGACCGTTGTTCCGATGTTGTTACGCAGGTGAGGTCCCTGACCGTTGTTCCGATGTTGTTACGCAGGTGATGTCCCTGACCGTTGTTCCGATGTTGTTACGCAGGTGATGTCCCTGACCGTTGTTCCGATGTTGTTACGCAGGTGATGCCCCTGACCGTTGTTCTGATGTTGTTACGCAGGTGATGGCCCTGACCGTTGTTCCGATGTTGTTACGCAGGTGATGTCCCTGACCGTTGTTCCGATGTTGTTACGCAGGTGATGTCCCTGACCGTTGTTCCGATGTTGTTACGCAGGTGATGTCCCTGACCGTTGTTCCGATGTTGTTACGCTGCTGATGGCCCTGACCGTTGTTCCGATGTTGTTACGCAGGTGATGGCCCTGGCCGTTGTTACGATGTTGTTACGCAGGTGATGGCCCTGGCCGTTGTTACGATGTTGTTACGCAGGTGATGGCCCTTGCCGTTGTTCCGATGTTGTTACGCAGGTGATGTCCCTGACCGTTGTTCCGATGTTGTTACGTAGGTGATGTCCCTGACCGTTGTTCCGATGTTGTTACGCAGGTGATGTCCCTGACCGTTGTTCCGATGTTGTTACGCAGGTGAAGGTCCCTGACCGTTGTTCCGATGTTGTTACGCAGGTGATGCCCTCTGACCGTTGTTCCGATGTTGTTACGCAGGTGATGGCCCTGGCCGTTGTTACGATGTTGTTACGCAGGTGATGGCCCTGGCCGTTGTTACGATGTTGTTAGGCAGGTGATGGCCCTTGCCGTTGTTCCGATGTTGTTACGCAGGTGATGTCCCTGACCGTTGTTCCGATGTTGTTACGCAGGTGATGTCCCTGACCGTTGTTCCGATGTTGTTACGCAGGTGATGTCCCTGACCGTTGTTTCGATGTTGTTATGCAGCTGATGGCCCTGACCGTTGTTCCCTGATGTTGTTATGCAGCTGATGGCCCTGACCGTTGTTCCGATGTTGTTATGCGGCTGATGGCCCTGACCGTTGTTCCGATGTTGTTACGCAGGTGATGGCCCTGATGGTTGTTCCCTGATGTTGTTACGCATGTGATGTCCCTGGCCGTTGTTCTGATGTTGTTACGCAGGTGAGGGCACTGACCGTTGTTCAGATGTTGTTACGCAGGTGATGTCCCTGACCGTTGTTCCGATGTTGTTACGCAGGTGATGTCTCTGACCGTGGTTCCGATGTTGTTACGCAGGTGATGGTCCCTGACCGTTGTTCCGATGTTGTTACGCAGGTGATGGCCCTGACCTTTGTTACGATGTTGTTACGCAGGTGATGGCCCTGGCCGTGGTTCCGATCTTGGCGCTCGTTGCTTTGGCTTCTTCGGCATTGGCCAAGTCTGTGCGACAGTTCGACATGGTGAAGGCGGCCACGGTGCAGATCGAGAGCGCAATCGACACCGTTCAACTCGTCTCCGAAATACAGGTTCGTTAGCATATCTCAATGCCACATTTTCTCTATTTAGATCCGTATCTTTCACCTGACATTTGCGTGGAATGTATCCGTTTTATGTCTGCCTATTATTACTACGATGACTTGTTAAAATTGTCACAATGCCTTCAGGCGCAACAGCGTTTGATTTGCCCTTGATGTTTTGCTGGATAGAGATAAGATAAGATAAGAAGTGGATTTATTTTCCAAACTGTACAAATAGAAAACAGTAATACATTTTATACGGATGCAATAGACGGTAAGGATCATGGAGACTCGAACTAAGACTTATAGAAAGTCGCTAACGCAGGAGCCACTATCGTAATTTTAAAATCATGTTTTTGTTGAATGGAAATTAAATATGATATATGTTATATAAAATGTAAACACTGCAATGACAGTGTTATGGTGTCTATCATAATTGAGAAACGGGTTTGTTGTATCGTCGTGTACCGCAAAGGAGCATCATCATAGTGTATGTTCAGTTTAACGGATGACGACACATTGTAGAGACTATAGCGGACATGTCGACGAGCGCTTAGACTTCTCGTCTGTCTTCTGTGTCGACCTCAGACGTCTGTGATTTCTCCCTCTCACTACTCGTGCTCAATCGTCAGTTGACCAGTGGTCTTTTGCACAGCTCCTTGATGGGAAAATGGACTTTGCCAAGTTGTGAAGAAAGAAACAATAAAATAAATTAAAGTTGCAAAATTATTTGTCGTTTATAAGACAACTGATTAGACACTGCAAAAGAGATGAACATGTGTGATAATATATGTGGCATACTTGAAAACTTGTAATTGAAACTATAAAGTCACTGCGTGTGACAACAAATATTTTTATTTCTTTTTTATATTGTTTGAATAAACAATATGTATAGTGACAGATTCAGTTATTACTTTTTAATTTTGCAATGTTATTCTCAAATTACCCTTGTCACATTTGAAAGCCGGAGAAATGACCACTGACCGATTGATCGTTCACCCCACTCATTTGAGACATATTTTGACGTTGTCACGACGTCGAAATGACGTCGTCCACGTCTTTTTCTCACTCGTGTGTCTTCCATGTTTGCTGTATGTCTTTCTGGCACATTGTCTGCGCGGGTCTTGGCCTTGGTACTCAGGTCGCAACATCTTTCATTTCCCGTGTTTCTTCAATCCAGTCTCTTCCTTAAATCCACCTGTCTACAATCCGTCGTCTCTTGTCACTACATACTTCTTAGAACCCAGTTGTTAGCTGCTGCCTGGAGCACGAATAAGGACTGTTATGTTGTCGTTAGCGGGATGTTCGATGAATCAGCTATGCAAAATCCGACATGTTGGTTGGTATGAAGGAACCACGTGATACCAAAGACATTTGTTGGGGATGCATGCGCACCATAGTTCCAGACATACTAAGTTTTGCGAGACCAGCCAAATGCAGGTGGGAACTAACCCAAGTACAATGTATACTAAAATAAGTGCGTACAAACGTGTGGTGCATAACACGTCTTTAATACAGCATATTCCATGTGGGGTCGACTTTTCGTTGCTAATTCTGCTTTCATCGTCTCTTGTTGCACGGAGCAGGTAGAAAGAGGTATAACGGCCATGTTTTTAATATCGCCCGACGAATCAACTCAGAAGTTTGCAGCCCGTAAGCTGGAGGTTGCGCGCGCAGATGTTGACGCCCATTTCCGGCAACTCCCCTCCTGGAGAGTAATACACGTGAAATCGCGAGAGTTCTCGACAACGCAATCGCTCAAATTCTACATGGAAGCATATCGGAAGTTAATTGCGAAGAAGGTGGAATCCATGAACGAAACGATAGAATTCTTCACAAGAATAGTAATGGCAATCCTGGACACCATCAACATGGATATAGAAATGCCAACGCAGACTGATTTATGGATGGAGGTAGGGTGATTTACTACCTATGTTATACGTTACTGGGTAGCGTGGTAGCATGCATTCGGTTGAATAGTAATGTGATGTCAGTTCAGTTTATCAGAGGTTAAAGAGAAAAATATCACAAACATACCATACGTGAATGCGTGAGTGCGTGAGTGCGTGAGTGCGTGAGTGCGTGAGTGCGTGAGTGCGTGAGTGCGTGAGTGCGTGAGTGCGTGAGTGCGTGAGTGCGTGAGTGCGTGGGTGCGTGGGTGCGTGGGTGCGTGGGTGCGTGGGTGCGTGGG
>JAODUO010001836.1:20000-47500 GCA_025642075.2 Ridgeia piscesae
AATATACACACCCTCACATCCACAACACACACACACACACACACACACACACACACACACACACACACACACACACACACACACACACACACACACACACACACACACACACACACACACACACAGCGTACATCGTTGCAGTAATGAATCTACATCGACGCGTCTGGAGAAGAGTGTCAACTTCTTCGACAACGTCACGGACAACATGCGCGTCATCTCCGCCTTTCGCTCGAGAATCATCCTCGACATCGTGACGACACTGGCGAATGAGAACGAGTCGTACCGCCTCCAACTCGTCATCTACAGCTTACTGCTCGTCGGCGTCGTCATCGTGTGTGGTCTGATATCGACGTTTGTCCACAAGATGTCGCAACAGATCCACAAGAGCGCCCTCGTGTTGGTCATCAAGAACGCACAAGTCGAGGTCGGTCCGTCTGTAATATCTGTTGTTATTTCGTCTGGTTTTCAGCGGAATTCTTCCCTGTCCAGTCTTCGGAGTTGGCTTTCTATCTGTTCCCCTGCATTTCATATTCCCTTCTCCCGGCATTGCTCTATGAATTATAATTTTTTATGATATCACGTGCCCATACTAGATCAGTCGCCCATTTCACTAACGGTGTCATGAACTCTTAAACCTGATTTTACACTCCAAAGTATTTTTTTATTCTTAACAGTGATCCTGATTACCTGAAAACTGTCAACACCATGACGCGCCACCGGGTCTCTGTCACTGGTGTGTCGTGGAAATAGTGTCCTGGTAACATGACAACGGATATTTGCGTTTTGAAAAGAATAATTGTTTCAGCATGGATTTTCCGTAATACCTTCCCACAACCCTCTCGTCTGCTTCGGTCAGAAGATCTTCACACTTACTCACCTTTTGAGTGATGATTGTTTCTGATCTCCTTATAATATACACCCCGATTATTATTAGAACATCCTGCAAACCCAACTTATTTCTTGTGGTAGTATCTATTTAATTGATCGTAGTGTGCCCACACACCGCAGACGAGGGAAATAGGGCAAACAGGTCAATGCCCATTGACGCTATTATGAATATCACAACGTGACGGGAAATGTGACTAATGTGTAAACTGACAATAATATTACGTCAATGGTATTGAGACCC
This sequence comes from Ridgeia piscesae, assembly GCA_025642075.2. Classification (NCBI taxonomy): domain Eukaryota; kingdom Metazoa; phylum Annelida; class Polychaeta; order Sabellida; family Siboglinidae; genus Ridgeia; species Ridgeia piscesae. The sequence goes on from JAODUO010001836.1 coordinate 21,130, forward strand.
GTTTTATAATTGTGCCACATCGGCTCACACCGAATATCGGGTGGTGAATTGAACAACGATAACTAATAATTAACTTTATTTAGATCGTGATATACAACCTTCGGCAGGCTACAACGAAAGAATAGATGGACACACCAATGACACTTTGTGACGTAAATGTAAATTTAGCCTGACAAATTATTTATTAGTCACGATTATGAATCATGTATAGAAACTAGTAATACATAAAGTGAGACACCGATAGCGCAACTATGAATAAAAAATGTGTTATGGCCCAAGTGACGGTGTGTGTTGTGGCCCCAGTGATGGTGTGTGTTGTGGCCCCAGTGATGGTGTGTGTTGTGGGCCCTACTTATGGTGTGTGTTGTGGCCCCAGTGACGGTGTGTGTTATGGGCCTCAGGGATGGTGTATGTTGTGTTAATTTGCGAGAAATAATTTTGCTGAATGGTCATACACGCCTTTTTGCTCATACTGGCCGATATACCTCAATCTAAAGATGCATTTAATGTGAGATTCAGCGAGAAGCATTAACGTACTTAATGGTAACTAACGACAACGACTGACTCGCGCATGCGCAGCAACGTCGCCCGGGTACTTTTCTTACGCCTGGAAACATGTTAACGCTACAACGTTGTGTGCTGTGGCAGGCGGAGCGCCTACGCGCTCAGGCGTTGTTGCACGAGATGCTGCCGGCGAGTGTGGCCGACACGCTCAAGACGGGCGGCAAGGTGGAGCCGCAGTACTTCCCCGGAGTCACCATCTGCTTCAGCGACATCGACGGGTTCGCCGACATCAGCGCCTACAGCACGCCCATCCAGATTGTAGACCTGCTTAACGACGTCTACAGGTGAGTCGCTTCGTCGTTGGTCGTCGTCGCTGTCGCTGTCGCTGTCGTTGTAGCCATCGTCGTAGACGTAGTCATAGTCGCAATAGTAGTAGTAGTAATAGTAGTAGTAATAGTAGTGGTAGTAGTAGTAGTAGTAGTAGTAGTAGTAGTAGTAGTAGTAGTAGTAGTAGTAGTAGTAGTAGTAGTAGTAGTAGTAGTACTAGTAGTAGTAGTAATAGTAGTAGTAGTAGTAGTAGTAGTAGTAGTAGTAGTAGTAGTAGAGTAGTAGTAGTAGTAGTAAAGGTCTCATTTCATATACTTCACTTTGCAAACAATGTGGGATTATCATATGGAGACCGTATTTGGGATGTGGCTTTATTACTGAGGTGACCGTAAACTGAATTTCGTATGTATCAAACATTTTGGAATCAATGAACAGTAACGTTGGTTTTTGTCGCTATCAGTACAGGTTTGGACATGTGTTCGTCCTAGTACCCCCGTGTGTACATGTGTTCGTCCTACCCCCCCGTATGTTCGTTCTAACACCCCCGTGTTCGTCCTAACACCCCGCGTGTCCGTGTTTTCGCCCTAGCACCCCCGTTTGTCCGTGTGTTCTTCTAACACCCCGTGTGTCCGTGTGTTCGTCGTAACACCCCGTGTGTCCGTGTATTCGTCCTAACACCCCGTGTGTCCGTGTGTTCGTCGTAACACCCCGTGTGTCCGTGTGTTCGTCCTAACACCCCGTGTGTCCGTGTGTTCGTCGTAACACCCCGTGTGTCCGTGTATTCGTCGTAACACCCCGTGTGTCCGTGTGTTCGTCCTAACACCCCGTGTGTCCGTGTGTTCGTCGTAACACCCCGTGTGTCCGTGTATTCGTCCTAACACCCCAGTGTGTCGTGTGTTCGTCGTAACACCCCGTGTGTCCGTGTGTTCGTCCTAACACCCCGGTGTCCGTGTGTTCGTCCTAACACCGTGTGTCCGTGATTCGTCGTAACACCCCGTGTGTCCGTGTTTCGTCGTAACACCCCGTGTGTCCGTGTGTTCGTCGCTAACACCCCGTGTGTCCGTGTTCGTCGAACACCCCTGGTCCGTGTGTTCGTCCTAACACCCCGTGTGTCCGTGTGTTCGTCGTAACACCCCGTGTGTCCGTGTATTCGTCCTAACACCCCGTGTGTCCGTGTATTCGTCCTAACACCCCGTGTGTCCGTGTGTTCGTCGTAACACCCCGTGTGTCCGTGTGTTCGTCGTAACACCCCGTGTGTCCGTGTGTTCGTCCTAACACCCCGTGTGTCCGTGTGTTCGTCGTAACACCCCGTGTGTCCGTGTATTCGTCGTAACACCCCGTGTGTCCGTGTATTCGTCGTAACACCCCAGTACGTGCGTGTGTTCATCGTAACACCCCAGTATGTGCGTGTGTTCGTCCTAACACCCCCGTGCGTGTGCGTGTGTGTGCAGCGAGTTCGACGCGACGATCGGCCGGTTTGACGTGTACAAGGTGGAGACAGTGGGCGACGCCTACATGGTCGCCAGCGGCCTGCCCGTGCCGAACGGAGAGCGCCACTCGAGTGAGATCGCCAGCATGTCGCTCGAACTGCTGCAGATCACGAGCTGTCTGCGCGTGCCTCACTTGGCCGGGCGCGCGCTCAGTCTCCGGGTCGGCATCCACTCAGGTCAGTGTCCTACATTCTGGTGGGTGTATCGTCCTTCGGGTGGTGTCATCTACCCATACAGTTGACCGGCATTCGGGTGGGTGTCCTCTACTCAGACAAGTGTCTGACACTCAGGTGGGTGTCCTACACTCATGCTGGTGTCCTACATTCAGGTGGGTGTCCTACACTCAGGTGGGTGTCCTACACTCATGCTGGTGTCCTATACTCATGATGGTGTCCTACACCCAGGTGGGTGTCCTACACTCAGGTGGGTGTCCTACACTCATGCTGGTGTCCTACACTCATGCTGGTGTCCTACACCAAGGTGGGTGTCCTACACTCATGCAGGTATCCTACACTCATTATGCAGGTGTCCTACACTGATGCAGGGTGTCTTACAATCATGCAAATTTCCTATACTCATGCGGGTGTCATATACTCAAGCTGGTGTCCTATACTCACTATTTACTTGTCTATACAAACCCGTGAACGGGACAGGCGTCCCGGATTTGATGGTGTTAAAATAAAGTTTTAATATTATTATATTTTATTATTATTAATGGCGTCCCTACATTTAACACCTGTTTGTGTTTGAATACCTAGAGACCACAAATGGAAAACACAAACAATTTGTATCACTAAGATAGTTAAAGCCACTGTCAAATTTGCGATTTCCAAATTCAAAAAACGCCCCGCTGTAGTATCACAGAAGACGCGTTTCCGTTGACGCGTCCAAGATGACAGAATTGTCACCTCGAACCCTGGGAGATACATTATATTAATCAATGGGCATTTATTAATCGCTAAATTAATTACGGCGCATGTATTTTTGAATTTAAAATAGAATCAAAATGTGTAGCCAAGTTAACGTCGTCCCTCAGCGGGTTGCTCAAGTCCAATTTCCGGCGTCTCCTCTCTGACCTTTGCCGGCAAAATCGTGCTGCGCGCGTCCCATAGCGTTCCGCGGTGTCCCCGGCGGTGTCCGAGACTAATCGATGTCCGTCTTGCAGGAGACTGTGTGGCCGGTGTCGTCGGGATGAAGATGCCTCGTTTCTGTCTCTTCGGGGACACGGTCAACACGGCGTCACGGATGCAGTCACGAGGTGAAGGTAGGTTTCTCGTTACGAGAATGACGTCACCACGAGCCATCACGAGTGTGACGTCATATGTAACTATTGTCTGCATGTTATGTCATCTCCGCCTCAAGTTGGCGTCCTAAAGAAATGTTTATATTTGTATTGCATATTTTATAGATAGTCTTAATGTGTGCTTATTTTAGAGATACTTTGTAATTTACTTATCTTCGACATTTGGTATTAATTTTGCGCATTTTCTAAAAATACTGTATTTTAAAGTTTTAGTGTCTATGACTACTATCAATGATCTTATATATCTGTCTATTGATATGTTAATCATCGAACTTGTAAAGTACCTCTAAGCAGTTTAGGTTGAAAGGGCGCTATATAAATTGTCATAATCTATGCGCAGATGTTTCGTCACAACTTTCCACTTCACTCTTATGTTTCGCCTATTTCTATTTCTCCCGTGTCCTCACAATCCTGCCAAGTCTGTCAGTTGGCACGATGTCTACTGGAGGAATGCTATCACATCACGTCACTGCGCTACTGACTACATATGTGTTTGTGTGTTTTTCAGCTGAAAGGATACACATCAGTGAAACTACGAATAACCTACTCATGAAAACAGGAGCGTTCGTTACAGAACTACGTGGTACGGTAGACATTAAGGTACGTGGTCGTGTGTGTGTGTGTGTGTGTGTGTGTGTGTGTGTGTGTGTGTGTGTGTGTGTGTGTGTGTGTGTGTGTGTGTGTGTGTGTGTGTGTGTATGTGTGTGTGTGTGTGTGCGTGCGTGTGGCAGTGCGTGTGGCAGTGCGCGTGAACGTGCGCGTGTGTATGTTTGTTCGTGTGTGTGTGTGTGTGTGTGTGTGTGTGTGTGTGTGTGTGTTGTTGTGTGTGTGTGTGTGTGTGTGTGTGTGTATTGTGTGTTGTGTGTGTGTGCATGCGTGCGTGCGTGCGTACATGTGTGTGTATGCGCGTGCGTGCATGCATGTGTGTGACAATACGTGGCCATGTGTATGTGTGTGCGAGCGTGCATCTGTGTATGCACGTTTTTGCTGGTATGCGTGTGTTTGTGTGTATGCATGCGTACATAGTCAAACCAATGATTCTATAGCTTGGGAAGCTATAAAACCCTTGGTCATACCGTTGCTGCTTTAACCAGGGATATTGTCACTATAATAAACCAACCTACCAGGGCAGCCGCCCGTAGAAAATTACCAAGTTCACCGCTGAGACAAAACAGCCAGGGGAGATGAAGGTACGCATTCATGCACGTACATGTTATTGTTGCCATGTTATGTAGCATGTCATTGCATGTCGTTGCAGGGCAAGGGTGCCATGACAACGTACTGGTTGAACCGCCTCGCGCCGCGGTCCCGGTCTATCGGCCGAGCCTTATCGACAGATACGACAAACGCCTAGTAGCAATCTCCGTCACTTCAGAAGAACATTTCATAAGGGTTTAGAAATAGATCTGTACAACAACGTTTCTGTCAAACACACAAAAGGAACACGTCAAATGGAATTGTAAAGTCTGTGCAGTTAAGCTGTTATTTTTCATAATCAACGTTGTGTCAGGTAACAAATGTCTTAATGCATTTTTCTCGATAACATACGAATTGAAAATGACAATGTAACCCGAATGTGCGACTTTAGAATGGAAGATATATTTTGTGTGACTTGATATATATATATATATATATATATATATATATATATATATATATATATATATATATATATATATATATATATATATATATATATATATATATATTATATATTTATATATATATATATATATATATATATATTTATCTAAAATATACACGTGCTTACATGTTGGTAAAATATGGACTTTTATCGATACTGATTCAATGTGTAAATGTCAAACATACAAACGTACATGTGTCTTATATGGCGGTAATACTTGCACGCTGTGACAAGCGCGCTCATTATATACTCTTTTTAATGAACTATTAAAACATTTTACTATGCAAGATTTGCTCGTATGTTCGTTTGTGTCATACAATATATAATCGGCACTCACCGGTCGTCAGTGCGTTTCATAAAGAAAGTGAAGCTCAGCCCTTTGATTCCCTCCAGTCCTGCCCCGTCTTCTTGTTCATCTTCGTCTTCCTCTGGCTCCAGTGCGGGATGGGGGTCCATGTCAGTGACGTCACGTGGTTGTATCTTCTGCTTTTTCTTGTCAGTTCGTTGCGTGTCGTCCGCTCTTCTGCAATGGCCGTCCGTCTAAGGCTGTCTACGCTAAACCTCGGAACGAATGTTTTTTGGGAAGTCGATGATTCAAGGGACTTCTTAGCAGCTCACAAATGCAGGCGATTAACCAAATAAGATGGTTTTGAGTAGAAATGGCACAGTATTATGAGTAAATTACATTGTGTATAAAATTGAATATTTCAACGATGATGGTTGACGGAAGACTTAGACTGACCACAGAAGAGAGGCAGAAGATGTCGGCCCCCGTAAACAGCTCGCATACGTAGCACTGGGCAACTGTAGGAAGTGTCCGCATCTCGGCGTCTTTCGTGACGTCCATGGTGACTTACAACATGAACATCTGAAGCCGACTCAAACGGAGTTGCACAGGGTGTGAGCCGAGTTACAAAAAAGTGTTTATTAATTAACCGCGTTTTCATTCACAGAGGGTGTATTTCTGTGATATAGTTAATTGTGTTTACATGCCTGTTGTTAAAGTGTTATTCCATTCTTGTCACTTCGTTATGACAACATGTCTTTGTACCGTTTTTAGAAATATATACGTAGGGGACATAGGTCGTTGGCTGACTCGTTTTGATAAAGTCAATTGTGCACATTGTTTGTAAATGTGAGCTACATAATCGAACATAGTTATTTTGGACCATCAGGCAAAAGTCAATTGAATGAGAGTATAGTTCATATTGTAGTAAACATATGAATTACACACGGATGGAATGTATCGCGATTATTGATAGTTAATAGTTATTTGATCAGACGGTGCATTTGTAGAGAGCAGTTACACAGGGATGGAGCTTCGAATTATCGACGAAGAGAACCTCGGTTCGAATTCTGTGCTGCGGTGTTAAACCTTGGGCAAGCTTTTACTCGGCTATATGAACGAGTACCTGGAAATTGACAGTGGTTGCTATTTGCACGAGCAGCATTCGCGCTTTAATTACAGCGTGGCTGAGTGATTCCCAGATAAGTTGAGATGGTATTTTATTGAACATCTATGTCATGGTAGTAAAGTGTCAAATGCTCTGAGCAGCCCTGGCGACTGGGTATTATGTGATGTTTGCTTAATAGGTATTATCTTTAATTATTTGTCAAGCTAAAATAAATAAATAATATTAACAACAACAACCAGACCGAGGTTACTGTCCTCTTACCGGATAATATTTGCTACTTTCCCAGTGGTGGTTGTTTGTTAACTCCCCACGTGAGAATGCATGTAAACTCCTGATGTAAATCTTGTCAAAACACCTTCTAAGTATTCCTAACTGTTAAACATACCCTACTTTAAACCTAATACTTTCTGTATAAGAAGCAACCATAAATGACTTCTGCACTATTATTTACCAATGCTGCTTCACTTCGTCGAGAAGATAGTCTGGTCAGTTAACCGGCTTTTGAATGATAATCATGTAAAGTGCTGCCACCTCACGGAGCCCCTCGTAATCGATGCTAATCCTGCCACAATTCCTGCTTTACAAACAACTGCAAATAGTTACTTGAATATAAGTTTAATTTTGATTCGTTTTTATAATATAGTAGCATCTGATAAACAAGGTATCTTATTTAATGTGTTATTTCACATTCGGCCTGTAAGGCCGCCTTGTCAGTAGCATCGGCAGAGCATAAATCTATCAGACAGATTCGGTAATTCTGATAGTCTGCAGCGATGCCTATCGAGTCGATTGGAACCCTCTCCGGTTAGCTGTCAAACTTGGCGTTGTCTCTGTTCACGTTTTTGATTCCAAATATTTTACACGTAATATTTGCGTTTTGACCATCAAAATGTCAACCAATATACCGATGGTGAATGTACGTTATGTATAAGCCGATCGGTTATGTTTCTTTAATTAAAAAATGGTTTTTCCTTAAAAAAATAGCCGATTTTTGGAAGATAAGAAAGCACCCTTCCAAATTTCTTGAACATACTTCATAGCCGCATCGTGAAACACTTTGAACAACATCATATTCTAATTGCCCAGGTTCACTTCCATCTTCTGACTTGTTCAACAACGTCTTTGCCATTTCTCTCACCCATACAGATGTTTGTGTTGCCATCCGTGTATGTGATGCACCTTGCTTGTGCAACATCACATTTTAACTGCCCAGGTCCACTTAGGTATAACCGTATATAAAGGCCTATAGCAATAATTCGTAGAATATTTATTAACGTTTAAGTTTCGAAATCCAAGAGATTCCAGGCTCACCAGATGCATAGGCCTACGCCATTTGGATCTCCGCCTACAACCCTCACTATCAAACAAATAACCTTCACATACCCGGTAACCAACTGGATCCAGCCTCACCAGAAACTTCTAATTGCATATTATAATTAGTAAATACCTATAATCTGGTAGATTTTGTCTAGGATGCCGAGTTTAATACTAAATTCAAGAGAGGTGTTAAGCGAATTTTTTAAGTTTTTACTTTTTGTTTTTAAGAATTATTGGTAACAGACAGTAGCATAGTACTGTAGTTAGGCAGTGGCTACAACTTCAGATTCGAGACTTAGAGGACCTGGGTTGAATTATGTACTGCCGTGTCAAACCTTGGGCTAGTATTTTTTACTCTACATTGCTACAGTTCACTTATGTATATTTTTTATGAAAGAATATCTGGTTATAGACAGTTGTATACGAACAGTTTTCGCGCTTTAATTGCACAATCGCTAGGTGCATCCCAGAGAAGCCAAAATCGTGTTCCATTGAACAGGTTTGGCAGGGAGTAAAATGTAAAGCACTTTGAGCAATCCTGATCGAGGATTGTATACTGCGATATAGAATAATTTACCTTTTAATAAATACTAATATAGCTAGTTAAAAAGCAAATTGGCTTCACACAATTATGCCAAGCTTAGGAGCCCATGTATCTTAGCTAGTATACCATTTTAAGGATAATTGTATAAAATGAGCAACTATGATGATAATAATGATGCTGTGTAAAGTTGTCTTAATAAATCACCAAAATAGTAAATACTGCTGTATATTCACTTTTGATTCAACATATGTAATAATGCAGGAAATGTACCATCATGAATAATATGTTATGTCTACACAATTGGGTATCACTCGTTTTCATTAGGTGGCCATGAAGGGATGTTGCAGGCGTCTCAACATCTCATCCCTTACCTATTTTGCAGCCAACCGCTAATTATATTTTACAACAGAAAAACATTAAAACTAACTGAGCACCTGTTGCTACTAGTATAATTTTAATGGAGGGAATTATGTCAGACAATTACTTAAGAGAAGATTATTTTCAATAAATTCAACCACTCATAAATTAATTCAACCAGTCATTTATTTAACACAAAACAGCATGTCATTGTATTTCAGTAACAAACATTCCACAGATAAGATTCAAAGAAGAATGTCGACATGCTCTCTTCCTTATTTACATCAGTGATTTACCTAACAATATCAACTCCACAGTGTGCCTCTTTGCAGATGACTATGTCTTATACAGAGAAATTAACAATCAGTCATGCTCACAAGAACTACAGAAAGACCACCTAGATGAATTAACATCTTGAGAACACGACTGGCAAATGCACTTTAACCCCAAGAATTGATTTGTGTTGAGACTAACTCATGCAAGAAATGCAAAACAATAATTTGTCTAGGAAATACAACACCATGGGTATGGCATATTCCATAAAGCCATATATATATATATATATATATATATATATATATATATATATATATATATATATATATATATATATATATCCCTCTCCCTATCCTTGCCTGTAATAAACCTCATCCATCCCGTACAATATTTATCAAGACTTATATAAATAATAAAGCATTCAACACAATTCACATTAACTCTAGAGAGCAATATTCAGAAGAATATTTTGAAAAAACCTCAGAGTTGTTCTATGTAAAACAATTTAAAGAATGTTGCTGTGTCACTACCGTATTCATTCTATTGTATGTACAGAACTGGTATTTTGTGTGTGTTTCCCCTGAGCAGTAACATATTGGAATTTCCTACCAAATGCAATTGTCAATATTCCAGAACCACAACAATTTGGACATGCTTTGATAAACGACTAGCAACCCAGAAGCATGCGCAGTTGCGCACCCAACCCTGACCGTTTGACTCCACCAGGAGTGTTGGCCAGTACTTAAACAAGACAAGGCTGGGTAGATTGCACCACGAAATCTTCAAAGATAACTTTGGAATCTGTTTTTTCTATGTAAATTCTACAACTCATGCATACTTCCAACAATGACATACGACTCGGAAACGTGGGCCCTCTCGAGTCAGGCAAAGAACAAGCTAGCAACCGCACAAACATACATTATAAAGAATTAAGTATGTTAAGCATCACATACACAGATAGTAAAACAGACATCTGGGTGAGAGAAAAGGCAAAGACGTTGTTGAAGAAGTCAGAAGACGGAAGTGGACCTGGGCAATTAGAATGTGATGTTGTTCAAGGTGTTTCAAGATGCGGTGTCGCGCTTACATTTTTCCGGGCGTTATAAACTATCCGGGTGACGTATCTGCGCATGCGCGATAAACGTAAACCCATCAATGTGCAGCGAAACGCAAAGCATTTATCATATAAATACCACGGGCTGTTCGTTAACTTTCCTGTGGTGATTATTGTGAAGAGTTGCTTAAAATGTCGTTAAATATATAGTCTGTTTAAATCACTATCACGGATTATGGCGCATTGCAGGCAAACGATTTGCACTTGCTATCAAAATATCTCAAAACGTGTTTGCCTCATGTTAATTTGCGACAAATAACATTGCTGAAAGGTTATATACGTCCTATTGAACAGCCCGTGGTATTTATACCGTAAATGCTTTGCGTTTTGCTGCATTTTGATGATTTGAAATTTATCGCGCATGCGCAGAAACGTCACCCGGATAGTTTATAAACTGTAAACGCGACAGCGGCTATGAAGTATGTGTTCAAAAAGTGTGGAAGTGTGCTTTCTTATCTTCCAATAATTATAATCGGCTATTTTCCAATGGAATAACCATCTTTTAATTACAGAAACATATCCAATCAACTTAAGTATAACGTACATTCACCATCGATATTCTGGGTGATATTTTGATGGTCAAAACGAAAATATTACATGTAAAATGTTTGGAATCAAAAACGTAAACAGAGACGACGCCAAGTTTGACAGCTAACCGGAACTCATGAGAATAGGGTTCCAATCGACTCGATAGGCGTCGCTGCGAACTATGAGAATTCCCGAATTGTGGCGTAAAGTGGTGCCATCTCACGGCTAACTTAGAGCGTAACAACCTCTTCTACTTCAGAATAAAATGTGTTTGTATAATTATGTGTAAGTGCGCGAATGTGCGTGCATGTGTGCAGTTCACACAATGTCAGAGCGACAGCACATGCCACATTTATCACTGTAGGAAAGTTGTTTTTGGAAAATGCGTATGCAAATTAAATTATACTTGATTTAATGATAACTGAAGTTATGAAAGTAACATTTTATATTACACACTTTTTTAAATGAGCATGGAGAAACATATCAACGTCTGTCTGATTGCTTGAGGATTATGTTTTTGAATTTTGATAATGTGTTATTTGCACTGTGTACATCATTTTGACTATGTTTTTATGTCAAGTCAGATTACAAAATGTTGGTGGAATACTTCACTTATATACGTGTTTGTTCTTTGGGAGCAAGAGCCACCGACCAAGGTACGCCACTGTTGTCTGTTTGTGGCCATCTTCTTCGCCTTTCATAGTCTGTCCCATTTCCTTCGTTTCTTTTCCAGTGTTTCCCGGAGGGGTCCATGTGTTGGCTTGACGGGTTATAGATTCTTGAAGTTTCATAAGCGTATGTCCTATCCACGTGTGTGTGTGTGTGTGTGTGTGTGTGTGTGTGTGTGTGTGTGTGTGTGTGTGTGTGTGTGTGTGTGTGTGTGTGTGTGTGTGTGTGTGTGTGTGTGTGTGTGTGTGTGTGTGCGTGTGTATGTATGTATGTATATATATATATATATATATATATATATATATACACCGCGGTGAGTGGGGCCTGCTCTTTGGAGTTGGTCGGTTGTGACAACCGCGTCACACTGAGTGGCTGTTCTTCTTCTTATGTAGCTTCCACTATAGTTCACAACCGACCAACTTGAAGGAGGAGGCCCCACTCATCGCGGTGTTCAAACAAACATGTAACATGTTTTAGTGGATCATAGGTCTAAGTATTTTGGCCGTGTCGTGATAAGCTTAGTGTTTGCTGCAAACGTGTTTATCCATCACACACACACGCACGCACACGCACGCACGCACGCACGCACGCACGCACGCACGCACGCACGCACGCACGCACACCACACACACACACACACACACACACACACACACACACACACACACATATACATACACACAAACACACACCCATGCAGTTGAGCAACCCGCTGAGTGACTACGTTAACTTGGCTACACATTTTGATTCCATTTTAAATTGTTCAAAAACACATGCGCTGTAATTAATTTAGCGATTAATAAATGTCTGTTCATCATTGAGTAATATAGTGTATCTCCCAGGGCTCGAGGTGACGATTCTGCCATTTCGGACCAGTAAACGGAAACGTGTCTTCTGCGGAAACGTGTCTTCTGCGGAAACGTGTCAGCGGAAATGTGTCAACGGAAACGTGTCAACGGACACGTATCAACGGAAACGTGTCAACAGAAACGTGTCTATAGCGGCGTTTTTGTATTTGAGAAATCTCAACTTTGGCAGTGGCTTTAACTATCTTAGTGAAATTGTTTTGTTTGTTTTCCATTTGTTGTCTGTTGGTATTCAAACAGAAAGAGGCTTGTTACATATTGGAACGACATTAATAATAATACTAATATATTAATAATATAATAAAACTTAATTTTAATACCATCAAATTCGGGACGTCTGTCCCGTTCACGGGTGTGTATACACATGCAAATAGCTAAACGTTGTAATGGTAAATCTGCGTATACATTATGACAATTTATATAGCGCCCTTTCAACCTAAACTGCTTTACAAGTTTGATGATTAAAACAAGTCACATATATTAATAGACATATATATATATATATATATATATATATATATATATATAAGATCATTGATATAAGTCAGAGGCACTAAAACTTTAAAATGCAGTATTTTTTATAGAAAATACGCAAAATTAATACTAAATGTCTAAGGTAGGTAAATTACAAAATATCTCTAATAAAATAAGCACACATTAAGACTATCTGTAAAATATGCAATAAAAATTTAAAAAAAATTCATTAGGAAGCCAGCTTGAGTATATGACACCCGCATGAGTGTAGGAAACCAGCATGACTGTAGGACAATTAATAATAATACATTCAATGTATGGATAAATAACTGCGATCGTTCAATATTAAAATACCTGCTAAAATGAGTTTGCGTATATTTTACACATGTACGTTCCCTAGTATAACCTCCTGTTATAATAATTACTTTGAGATATTCATTAATATTAAATTTATATTTTCTTTCTTAATAATAATGTACACAACACGTGACGAAGTACCTGCATCAACAAAACAACTGTTAAACACACTATGACACATAACGAAAATATTGAACATACCTTGAACTTACATATGTTTCTTTTTATTATATAAAACGTACAATTATGCACACATTTTTCATTATTAGACACACACAGACACTCAGACAGACATGCACACACACACACACACACACACACACACACACACACACACACACACACACACACACACACACACACACACACACACACACACACACACACACACACACACACACACACACACACACACACACACACACACACACACACACACACACACACACACACACACACACAACACACACACACACACACACACACACACACACACACACACACACACACACACACACACGCTCGCACATCTAATAAGTATTTATAGAAGATAACGAACGACAGAACATTTTGGATGTCGTTATAGACGATGCAGCATGTTCTGGTTTAATAATCATCACTAAGAACTCATGCTTGTAGGAAACAATTGTACTCGTTTTGTATTTTTGTGTGGCTAAAACAATCGTTCAAATAGGGTGTCGGGCAGTCGTAGTGACGTAAGATATGATTCCACAAAAGAAGAGTTCAAAACTACAATTAGCAATCTGGTCCAGTAAAATGAGCTTTTTCAGATCGTGTACTAATAATTATGTATTCCTGTCAGATCGTGTATAATCCTTTTGTGGCACCATACAATACAGTTGAGAATGATTGCTGTTAGAATACTGTGTTTTAGCGCAAAAGCACAGTCAACTCAATGATCTCTAAACTATTTTGTTCACTTGCACAGTTTAGGGTAATGTCGGTTCCGTGTTGTGTGTGGCAGATTCATAACCTGCTGGTGTTCCTCATGCCAAGACTACATGCTGTGTGCACACACTGATTCCATTTAATCAGTTCAGCTGGTTTTGTGATATGTTTGGAAATATATTTAATTGATAATAAATGTGTGTGTGTGTGTGTGTGTGTGTGTGTGTGTGTGTGTGTGTGTTGTTTTGGTGTTTTTATATATATATATATATATATATATATATATATATATATATATATATATATATATATAGATAGATAGATAGATAGATAGATAGATAGATAGATAGATAGATAGATAGATAGATAGATATATAGATAGATAGATAGATAGATAGATAGATAGATAGATAGATAGATAGGTAGGTAGATAGATAGATAGATAGATAGATAGATAGATAGATAGATAGATAGATAGATAGATAGATAGATAGATAGATAGATAGATAGATAGATAGATAGATAGATAGATAGATAGATAGATAGATAGATAGATAGGTAGGTAGGTAGTAGATAGATAGATAGATAGATAAATAGATAGATAGATAGATAGATAATGTATATTAGCTAGACATAGCTGGACTCTGAAGGGAGAAAAAGTGACGGAATACAGAGACAAAGTGGAAGAGGAATACCATCTGGAGGCAGACACTAATGCAAAAGAATGTTGGAAATTATTTAAGAAACTCGTCATGAGGGCAACAGAAGAGATAATGTGGAGCCACCAAAGGAGGGAAACACATGGAGAGGGAGACCTGGTGGTGGAATGAAGAGGTGCAGGAGAGCCTGAGAAGGAAAAAGGATGCATTTAAGAAATTGCAGATGCAGGGTGGAAACGAACTTAAGGAGGCCTATAAGAACATGAAGAGAGAGGCAAAAGCTGCAGTAGCCAAAGCTTAAAACGAGGCAGACAAAGAGTGGTATGACGAGATGGGAACAGAGGAAGGTGAGCGGATGATCTACAAGGTGGCAAAGCAAAGGGCAAGATCAAGAAGAGACATCGAGGAGGTGAACATGATTAAAGACCAACTAGGGGAGATGCTAACAGATCAGATACAGATCAAAAGTGAGGTGGAGAGAGTATTTCAGCAACCTACTAAATGTAGAAAACGCCAGGGAACAGCTTGGAGAGGTACCAGCAGTAGAAGGACCAGTCCAGGAAATATCAAGGGAAGAGGTGACGAAAGCCATAGAGAACATGAAGAAGGGAAAAGCTGCAGCATGCTCAGTCCTCCCAACAGACCTTATCAAACACGTAGGGGAGAGTGGAGTGGACATGATGCATGAAATCCTGAAGAGAGTTTGGGAAGAGGAACAGATGCCAAAAGAGTGGTAGAAAAGTGAGATCGTCCCCTTATACAAGCAAAAAGGGGACCCACTAGAATGTGGGAACTTTAGAGGCATTAAGCTGCTGGAATATGGGATGAAGATGTTTAAGAAGATCATAGAGTACAGACTCAGAAAACTGATCACAGTCAACAACATGCAATTTGGATTTAGTCCAGGGAAAGGTACAACAGATGGAGTAATATTTATCATACAACAACTGCAAGAAAACACCTAGAAGTGCACAAGGATGTGTTCTTTACCTTCGTAGATTTGGAAAAAGCGTATGATAGACTGCCCAGGGATCTGGTGTATCGGTGACTGCGAAGGAGAGGGGTCCCAGAGAAGCTAGTGAGGCTAGTAGAAGCAGCATACCATGGAGCATCAACAGTAGTGAGAACCACGCATGGCCGAACTGACGAGTGTCCCATCAAAGTAGGCCTACACCAGGGATCAGGGCTAAGCCCATTCCTGTTTATCGGAGTACTAGATGTCATCAGCGAAGAGTTCAGATGCGGGCTGCCATGTGAACTGCTGTTTGCGGACGATCTGGCTGTAGTAACATATACAGAGGAGATGCAGAGGAGATTGCTTGGTTGGCAGATTGGGATGGAGAGCAAGGGAATAAAGGTCAACACCGGGAAAATTGAAGTGCTTATCAGTAGTAGGAGAGGAACAAAAGCAAACATCAAAGACAGCTAAGGCACAAGCCTCAGACAGGTGAATCAATTCAAATATTTAGGTGTAACCATCAGTTAAGAAGGAGGATCAGAGGAAGCAGTAAGAGCAAGCGTTAGTCCAGCGTGGGGCAAGTGGAGAGACTTATCCGGAGTTATCAGCAACAGGAAAATGCCAAGAAAATTAAAGATCAAGTTCTACGTGACTGTCGTTAGACCAGTACTTCTGTACAAACCAGAATGTTGGACAGTTCGAAAGATGGAGGAACATATTCTCGAGATAAACAGAGATGAGGATGTTGAGAAGAATTAAAGGTGTAACACTGAGAGACAAAGTAAAGAGTGTGGACATCAGAAATGAGCTAGGAGTGAAGAGCATACAAGAGAAAGTAAGAGAAATGAGACTACGCTGGTACGGACATATGCAGAGAATGGAAGAAAACAACGAAGTGAGAGCAGTTGTTGATATGATAGTGCCAGGAAAAAAGAAAGAAACCAAGAGGGAGATGGATGGATTGCGTCCGACGGGATATGCAGGAACTGAACATTCTGGAAATCAAGAATTCGGGCCGCTGACCCCACCTAGTGAGAAAAGGCGAAGAAGAAAAGATATATATATATATATATATATATATATATATATATATATATATATATATATATATATATACATATATAAATATATTTGACCATTAAAATCATTGATCAAACGCTGATCTACAGGCACCAAATATTATGCTTTACGTATTCACATACCATCACCCGGATACAACATAGCGCCCGGGTAAGCGCGATAGCATACGGATTTCACTAAAACAGCACACAAACCTTTACAGGTTTGCGTTCAAACATATGCTACTTTGAAGACAATTATTTTTCTAATGGGCACTCTTATTAAAATGTTAAAATAACATAAATTGAATGCAGGTGCCTCTAATATGCTGATATCACGTCCGTAGGTGCTTGTTGCGTTTATGAAAGAACTTTAGGCGTTTCATATTTCTCACGCTTGAAATGATTAAGTTGTTATTCATCCTTAACAAAGCATGGAGAGAAATGTTGATGAATGCATTTAACACGTAATCTTTCAGTGCGCACACTCCGGCAGGACAGCCAAATTACTTTTTAGGTATTTGATGAGTTGGCGGCGCTGTCACTAGCTGTTGTATAGCAACTTGTCGGTGAACCAATGTTTGTTGATATTGTTGACTTTTTATATAAAAAAAACGAAATTAGCATTGTGCGGGTCTGTTGTGCTTTAGTAAAACAGACCAAGCATTACAGCATATGAGTGTTGCCCTCATCAATATGCCATACCAGGTGCGCTACCGTCAGCCCGGTCACTTCACGCAAGTCCACATCAACGTGTTTGCGTGTGTGCGTGCGTTTCACTCTATTGTTTTCTCCAAGAGTATATCACAGTTTTGAGTATTTGTTCAAATGTCTCTTTACAACATTCACCAATCACCACCAACGAGACGTTGATTGTCGTCTAATGTCATCATTTACGAGAGAGTGCCATCGCTAACATTACCGAACAACTCCACGTCGACATACCAAAATGTATAAAAAAATTATTCGCATTTAACGCACAACAATTGCTATAATTATGTAAACACGAAAACAACACTTAATTATTACTTGGCAGAAGTAGCTACTAACTGATCAAGGTGGCGTATTTTTTCAAATGTCTCATTACAACATTCACCAATCAACACCAACTGAAAGTTGATTATCGTCAAATGTCATCATTTACGAGAGAGTGCCATCGCTAACATTACTGAACAACTCCACGTCGACATAACAACTTTATTCGAATTTAACGCACGATTGCCACAATTATGTAAACATGAAAACAACACTTAATTATTACTTGGCAGAAGTAAATAATACAAATGAAGATAGTAATAGGAAGCGTGGCACATTTGGACGCAGAGTGACCGGATATGACTTTGATACGTAATTCTGGACAGCGTAAAGTTCGATATCGTACATGTAATAACGGTATTCTACTGTTTCATCCCATTAAATGTCACGTAGATACACCAATGATCTAATGATAAAACACAGCATAATTTTAGCCAAAACCTTTTTGAATGGACGTATTGTATATACGTATTGTATATATTGTATATACTTTCAGACGGACCTTGGCTGTTGCTCGACCGATATAATTCGTACACATCACCACATCATTACGGTTTTATTGTAACAATGTGAAAGCCGCATAGGCTAATGCGAACCGATGCCTTCAGGGTGTATTGTATGCTATGTGAACTTCATCCGGACAGCACGAGGCTGTGTGTGTGTGTGTGTGTGTGTGTGTGTGTGTGTGTGTGTGTGTGTGTGTGTGTGTGTGTGTGTGTGTTTGTGTGTTGTGAGTGTATATATATATATATATATATATATATATATATATATATATGTGTGTGTGTGTATATATATGTATGTGTGTGCGTGTGTGTGTGTGTGTGCGCGCGCGCGCGTGTGCGTTACGCCACGGGCGGTAGTAATGTTATCTCTATGTTATAGACTGTCTCCCAGTCAATGTTCCCACAACATGATAGACATGTTACATGGTGGCAGCGGCGGTGTGCTGCCGTACTAAGATGGTACGTGGCTTAATATAAACACGAATAAACGCTTCAAATTGGGAACATTTACAGTGTTGTTCGAAATGGTTTGACAGCGATAATGGCGTCTGATAATGCGTGGCCGGCACCATTGCCACTGGACATTCACGTTGTAAATGTGGGGAAATTACGCAATGGCCACCTAACTCAACAAGAAAGCAGAGCCTTTACAAGTAGCTACTTTACTGACCGTCATTGGCGAGGATGCAAGACAGGTCTATTCGACTTTCAACGCCAGGACACAGGAAGGAGATCATCAGCGTATCAAACCTGTGCTACAGAGGTTTGCTGACTACTGCCAGCCAAGGAGAAATGTACCGTTCGAACGCTACAAGTTCACCAGAAGACAACAAGAACCGGGAGAGCAGTATGAGCAGTATGAGACAGTTCTACGCAAACTGGCAGAAGGTGTGATTTTGAAAGGATGACACCAAACGAAATTCTGAGATCTCGCTCTCGCAAAAACAGATGAGATTTGTCGATCAGCGGAGAGTATGACAGAGCAAATGAGAATAGTAGGAGACGGAAAATCTAACATTGCAGTGTATGCACTAGGACGACAAACGTTCCGCCACAAGAAAGGAAGACGTATTGGGGAAAAGAGACGAAACAAAGTCAGGGGCCAGCTACGACAGAGTGGACGGCTATGGACGTATTCATGCACACAAAGCGCAGTGTCCAGCCTTTGGGAAAAGGTGACACAAATGTGGTAGACGTAACTACTTTGCAAAAAGATGCGAACGACCAAACAATTAATAGATCAGTAACAAAACATGAGGAAGTATTTACCGTCCACGAGGTTGCGACACTCGATGACTCCCAGGTTGTATCACTGAAGTTGGACTGTGGCAATTACATCCGCTTCCAGATTGATTCTGGAGCGCAGTGCAATGTGATACCTCTAGCACTATACCAGAAAGCAACGAGAGGCTGTAGTCTCACTCATGTGACACATGCACAGTCTACAATTGTAGCATATGGAGGATACGAAATGCCAGTGGTTGACTAGTGAGGATGCGTGTGTGGCGCGGCGACTACCACTGTCTGCTTGAGTGCAAATTGGTTGACAGTTCAACGATCCGGCCGATACTAGACAGAAAGGCATGCATCGGCATGAAGCTCATAAAATACATGGACAACGATGAAGTGAACAAACCAATCACAACCGCACACATCTATGTTGTGAATCAGGAGTTATCACAGCTCACGAAACAGGTCCTGATTACGTAATACCCAAAAGGTTTGACGAAGGGGAACACCACATTAAGCTCGACGCGACCATTGACCCTGTACAGCATGCACCGAGACGAGTGCTGGTAGCGTTACGTACACAAACCAAGGACGCGCTCGATGGCGTACAAGTTGAAAAAATCATTGAGCTTATAGCGAAGTATCAGCTCGCTAGTGGTAGTACAGAAGAAAGACACAAACAAACTTCGAATCTGCGTAGATTCCAAAGATCCGAATAGAGCAATTCGGCGAGAGCCTTATCCGCTGCCTACAATCGAGGAAGTCTCGACTCGCTTGTACGGAGCGAAAGTATTTTCGATCCTGGATGTCCGCAGCGGGTTCTGGCATGTGAAACTAGATGACGCATATTCCTATCTGACAACGGTTAATACACCGTTTGGACGGTACATGTGGAAGCGGCTACCATTTGGCGTGTGTTCGGCGCCTGAGGTGTTTCAGAAGAAGATGCATGAACTCATTGAAGGACGGACTGGCGTGGAAGTTATAGCCGATGACTTCGTTGTTGTAGGATTTGGTGACAAATTGGAAGATGCACATCGCAGTCACGACCACAACTTGTTGGCTTTCTTGAAGCGCTATGAGGAACGAAGTGTAAAACTCATCAGTGATAAGTTGAAGCTTCGTGTTCGGGAGATGCCCTTCATAGGACACATAGCCACTGACAAGGGTCTGCGTGTAGATTCTCGAAAATGCGACCGATCACAGAAATGCCTCGACCGACAGATGTAACTGGGGTTCAGCGCTTTCTCAGCATGACTCAGTATCATGGTAAATCCCAACCATATGTGTTGGACATGACAACACCGTTGCGTGACGTGACCCAGAAAGATGTCGAGGACCTGTGGGACGAACCAGAGCAAAATACATTTGACGCACTGAATGTAACAGTCACGCGCACACCTGTCCTGCGATATTACAACCTGGATGAAAAGGTGACCCTACAGTCTAATGCGTCGCAGTCGGGTGTGGGTGTAGCAATGATGTAAGGAGGACAACCTGTGGCGTATGCTTCGTGGGCGCTGACCCCAGCAGAGACGAGATACGCACAAATTAAAAAGGAACTCCTGGCCATAACGTTTGTATGTAAAGATTCGAAGAATACGTCTACGGGAGAGATGGCGTAAATGGAGTCACGGGTCACAAGCCGTTGGAGATCATCGTGTGTGAACCCCTCAATACAACCCCGAAACGGTTGCAGCGAATGTTGCTGGCGCTGCAGAATTACGACTTGAAAGTACACTACCAACGAGGAGAAACGATCTTCTTGGCAGACACGCTGAGCCGAGTCTACCTGTCAGAGGTGATCGCTTGTGAAGTAGGACAAGAATGTGAGAGCGTCGATCACAGATCATCACTTCCGGTGAGTGACGAACGATGGCTGCAACTGCAGTTTGCAAACGATCCAGTGATACAACAGTTGCATAATGTCATTCAACAAGGATGGCCGGGTGTCAGATCAGAAATACCCGAGTGTGAGCGGCCATACTTCGATTCACGCGACCAGCTCATAGTGCAAGAATCATTGGTCTTCAAACGACATATGTTGGTCGTGCCGTTATCGAAGCGCAAAGAACTCCTAGGGATGGCTCATTCAACACATACCGGCATTGAAGGGTGTGTTCGACGAATGCGTGACACGCTACACTGGTCAAGAATGGCAACAATAGTAAGAGAATATTTGTCGAAATGTGACATTTGCCTGGCACACCGTGATTCGCCTGGCAAAGAGCCCATCATACAGCACGAGGTCATTGACCGACCATGGGCAAAGATTGGTGTTGACCTGTGTGCAGAACATGGCTGTATTCTTTTAATCATCAGTGACTATAGCAACTACATCGAAGTTGCCAAGCTCCAATTAACCACTTCACGAAGTGTCATTCGTGAAATGAAGGAAGTGTTCGCTCGACCTTAGAGTGCCAGATATCGTCTGTAGTGACAACGGACCACAGTTCGCATCTGCTGAGTTTGCAGTGTTTGCTAAGTGTCGTGATTCTGGTGTATCGGAGTTCAAGGCACTGCTAGACTGGCGAAACACTCCAACAGCTGGTGTTGGGACAAGTCCGGCTCAACGGTTGATGGGACGACGGTGCAATACATTGCTACCGGTAACCAGACCACTACCGATGCCCCGATACGACGTCGATCGTGATGCACTGATGTGCTGGGAATGAAAGGACGCCAGCAGTACTACGCCAATAAGAAAAAAAAAGCCGTTGAAACAAATCAACCACGGTGACACAATCCGCATGAGATTGCCTGGACAGAAGCGATGAACGGCTGGGACATGCCTTGCTCCAATAGTGCCTAGGAGCTATAACATCAGGGTTGGTGGTGTCATCTATCGACGAAATCGACGCCAAATCATTTCCGCAGATGAGCCACCGATCGTTGATCCACTGGAAATCGCACCGAGAACAGCAAAATCGGCAGCAGAGACCCCGGATGTGTCACACACAACAGCATCGTCTGCAAGCCTTGTGGTCACATTACCAGTGTCCACGAAGATTGGTGAATTGGGACAGTATGGTAGCCGTACTATTTGACACTTGTCAATATGGACTGTACGTTAAACGTACCATTGGACACTTGTTTTGAGAAAAAGAGATGTAACAATATGAACGCCGCTTAGGCTAATGCCCACCGATGTCTTCAGGGCGGTAATGAAGTTCTCGCTGTGTTATAAACGATTTCCCAGTCAATGTTCCCACAACATGACAGACATGTCACAATTGTTACATGTTACCGGGGCCATAATGCCAAGCGCCTTGCACAACGTTCGAAAGTTACCATTCAATGGACGGCATGAAAATGTTTTTATAGATTGATAACATCCAACAATTGATAACCATTTGTTCGACAGAAAAGTACAAGTACGTTATACAATTGTTTTGCGGGCGTCCTTTACAATGGCTGAAACCTCCACCACAATATCGTCTCAGCCAATAAAACAAATGCAATGAATACAACAAGCAGTTGACCAAACAACTGGTGTTCGTTGTAAATACCCTTAACTTGAAAATGGCATCACTGCAAAATCAACGTCTTTTGTTCAATTAATATGAAAAAATTACTTTAAACATTGTCCCGTGATCGGGCAGATTTCGTCTTTGGCATGTGTGACTTTCCATGCTGCTTTACCCTCTGTACGCCTCCGTCTACGGGAACTGACATATCTGAAACAACGATTTCACTCTTCAGTGGAGAACAACCAATGTTCTGTAGATCTTTTACTCGTTTATTACCCACGTCCCTTCTAACAATATTTCACTGGTGTTTGCAATAGAATACCTCTGGCCAGGGACATGAGACAGGCTTCGTTTGTGGTTGAACCAGTGAGTGTGTGTGTGTGTGTGTGTGTGTGTGTGTGTGTGTGTGTGTGTGTGTGTGTGTGTGTGTGTGTGTGTGTGTGTGTGTGTGTGTGTGTGTGTGTGTGTGTGTGTGTGTGTGTGTGTGTGTGTGTGTGTGTGTGTGTGTGTGTGTGTGTGTGTGTGTGTGTGTGTGTGTGTGTGTGTGTGTGTGTGTGTGTGTGTGTGTGTGTGTGTGTGTGTGTGTGTGTGTGTGTGTGTTGTGTAAGATGAAATCTGACACTTCACAGCCGTCTGTGAATCCCTAGACAACACCATTATCACGTTGACAATACCTGGCATAGAGCTCTCCAGGCCATGCACTGATGTCGATGGGGGATCAACTGTAGCACGTGTAGTTGACACTTCGGTGTGTCGTTTGCGACGTCTGGCTCCCTGTTCGTCTGTGGAAGTCAATGAATCACTCTGTCTATTCGACGACACTGTCGCGGCCGCTACAACATTAGGAACAACAGTTTGAAAGATAGTTGTCATATCACGCATCTCGCGATCATAACAAAGTTATGCATTGCTCAAACACATGTTGTACTGTGCAAAAGATGGCGTATTTGTCAGAATAGACAAAGACAAGTAGCTGCCCCTTGCATTAGCATTGTCATTGGAACCCGTGTTAACATGTCTCTGTATCAGTTGACATCATGTTGAAATCATCCTGTTGCATATCGCTGTATCTATAATAACCTAACGAATAACCCGGAGTATTTATGCAATAAGTGCTTTGTCGTTTCAGTGCACATTGACGATTGTTTTTATTTTTCGCGCTTGCGCAGAAACGTCAATAGGAACATTTATAACGCCGGAAAAATGTAAGCGCTGCCGTGTTATACATACATGTTGCTGACAGACACTGGTAAAACATCGGCATACTCGTCATGCAGCTGTTCCACTGAGTGAGCATACACCAGACGTTTCATTTGCTGCAGCAGCTGTGGACGGTCGTCACGAGGGATGGCATGGTTGGCACCCCAAAGTCAGCGCCATGTTGCCTGCAGCACATGAAATATGCACAGCAGTGCCACCGCCCCAGGGAAGCATGTTGCAATGGCCTTCTTTGAGCTTCACAGTAATCAGTCATGATGACCTGTGGGCCTCTTGCACCTCGTCCGCTGAAACTCTCGGGTGTGAGCAGTGCCTTGTACATGGCAAGTGCTGTCTCGATAGATGCTTGCGTTTCTGAGGTTGTCAGAAAGCAGCCGACAGGAATTCCCCCTGCAGCACAATGTGACACCAAGAGGAACACTCACAGCTGTGACGGTCAACGTTGCCTGTGGAGTCTATGAATATGAGTTCAACACTCTGCTTCACCTGAAGCAACAACACAATGGTACCATTACATGTATGTGTGCTTCAAAAAGCAATTACCAATGTAACGGTTGGGCACATTTGCATTTCATGCAAAGTGGGTTGGGTGGAGCGTTTCTACAAAATTCTGGCAAAGAGGGAGATGTGCGTTTATGCAAGCAAGGGCGTTTAGGTGGGGGATTATGGTAATACATAAAACAAAGAAGGCCCTCTCTGTACTATTCAAAGTTACGTGTACATGAACTGGTGGCGCCCTATTGTAACAAGCTAGCTATGGGTCTGCAGGTGACAAATGGATCCCAATATCCAAACCCAGTGTCCCTATCAATCAATTTGGTGTTTATAATTACCTAATGAAATTTGTATATATAAGATTTTTTGTACCACTTACTTTTGCCAAGATGCACTTCATAAGTGGTGTGCAGATGGCCACGATGAACTGCTTGTTGACCACTTGCAACTTTGCTGACTCCTCACCACAAACTTTATTGAAGTCAACTACAGCAGCCGCCAGGTCTTTCAACTTTTTTCCCCACTCAGGCTGCCATATATTTTTTTCAAACATATCATAGAAGAGCCTGAAACAACATTTGTAATAACTACAGTTTTTAGGAAATAACTAGTAAAACATCACACGTTTGGGCCTCCTTTTTACAGGTTTAATGCAGGACTTGTCCAAAGTTCTGGTGAAAAAGAACCATTGATAGTGACAAGCACACTGGTGATGTCCACCCACACTGACTGCATACAAAAGGTAGATTTTGTAGCTATGTTCTGGAAAAGGCTAGCTAAACACAAGATTATACATTTAAACCATAATATACACATACTAGTCAGATGGAACTGTGCATAGAACTATAAATAATTACATGTTAGAAATGCATTAGATGGGTTGATTGTAATCAGAATTTAGAAAATGCTAATTACTGGAAATGCATAATACATTAACCCATTGCAAAATGCAGTTTTCAACCACTGTCTACCATCGACTGATTTACTGATATACCATAATATAAACTTACGAGTAGCTCCAACTGCGATCAGGAAGGATTCTTCGGTCAGCCGATATGACGAAATACTCTTCCCCTTGTTGTTCCTGAAGATCACGTCTGCAAAGAAGTATTATGGTTGACTTTTTTACATTTAATTTATATTATAATAATTATAAATAAATCTCTGCATTTAAAGTAGATTTATGAATTACACACTTAGGTATGAAGATATTTTGTGTATCGTTGTGCAAAAATTACTATAAAATGTATATTTTTATGCTATCATGTATTTAATATATACATATATATATATATATATATATATATATATATATAGTGTAAATGATGTATATATATATATATATATATATATATATATATATATATAAAATATATATATATATATGTATATGTACACATATATTTATATATAAAAATATTATTCACATATATATATATATATATATATATATATATATATATATATATATATATATATATATATATATATTAAATACATGACAGCATAAAACATATACATTTTATAGTAATTTTTGCACAGTGATACACAATATATATATATATATATATTATATAAATTATATATATATATATATATATATATATATATATATATATATATATATATTAAACACTAATATATATA
>JAODUO010001836.1:52500-55000 GCA_025642075.2 Ridgeia piscesae
TGGGTCGCACCAAAGCATTCAATATGCAGCTGTTCCACTTTGTCATCTCGCGCATGGAGGGATACTATCAGCGCCGACTTATCGATGCAGCAAACAACAGGCTGCCATGTGTCAGCAGAGGACGGAATGCAGCACAGGAGGACACTTTTGATGACAGTGTTATCAAGCAGCTAACAACCAGCACATTTGAAGTCGACACAGATCATCAGTAGGAGTCACCTACTCCGTCGACATGCACGCAGAACTGTGTTCCGGTCCAGTCGGCTTGACCGGTGCTTGGTGGAAACATCAGGCCGCTGTTGCAGGAAACAACCAACCGCATGCCAAAGTAGTCACCTGAACTTCGCCATCTTCTTCACTATCTTGCAGCAGGAAATGGAAGTGCTCTGCAGCAATCCTTCTTTGCTTCCCTGAACGAACAGGATGAACGAAAAATGACATATGTCACTGGAAATGCTATTGAGGAGACAGAGGTTGGTGGCAGTGAGGTGGATTGTGCGAACGAGCATGACAACAACAGGATCGAGGGATGTGATGCTGAAGATGGCACAGAGCAGACTGTTGCTGCAAGAGAGGAAGACAGCGATGAATGTGACCGATTGCTACAACGCTTCTCCACTTTCAGTGACAGTATCGTTGCAAAAGCACATGAAAATCCTGACATCAGGTATGCACTGCAACGATTCCTTGATCAAGGGGAAAAACACATGACCGATGCAGCCCTGGCATCAGCCCTTCACTGCTTTGGCAGGTACTCCGGACTGTCATCATTGGGCCACAAACGTCCTCGAATGACTGGCACAAGATCAATCGTAGTCCAGCCAACTGCTGTTGCGAGACGTCGCATGGCTTGTGGAGGAAAGAGATCTTTGCAAACTGGACGTCCTGCAAAATATGCTGCAACCAACGAGCACGGCTACACACTACTAAAGAAAAGGTAATCCGTCCCTAGTGCCCAGCACTTGCCAACCAACGAGCACGGCTACACACTACTAAAGAAAAGGTAATCCGTCACTAGTGCCCAGCACTTGCCAACCAACGAGCACGGCTACACACTACTAAAGAAAAGGTAATCCGTCACTAGTGCCCAGCACTTGCCAACCAACGAGCACGGCTACACACTACTAAAGAAAAGGTAATCCGTCCCTAGTGCCCAGCACTTGCCAACCAACGAGCACGGCTACACACTACTAAAGAAAAGGTAATCCGTCACTAGTGCCCAGCACTTGCCAACCAACGAGCACGGCTACACACTACTAAAGAAAAGGTAATCCGTCACTAGTGCCCAGCACTTGCCAACCAACGAGCACGGCTACACACTACTAAAGAAAAGGTAATCCGTCACTAGTGCCCAGCACTTGCCAACCAACGAGCACGGCTACACACTACTAAAGAAAAGGTAATCCGTCCCTAGTGCCCAGCACTTGCCAACCAACGAGCACGGCTACACACTACTAAAGAAAAGGTAATCCGTCACTAGTGCCCAGCACTTGCCAACCAACGAGCACGGCTACACACTACTAAAGAAAAGGTAATCCGTCACTAGTGCCCAGCACTTGCCAACTCACCACCAATTGGCACCTCACAACTTGGCAAAATGTGTGTCAAGAAATGTTAACTTAGGCAAGTCCCATTCTAGGAACCATTCCCGAATGGAACAGCCTGCCCCAGGAAATACTGGCAGCCAAGTCCCTGGACTGTTTCAAGTCCAGTCTTGCTGCCCACCTGTAACCAGACAGACCACCCCTCCCCTCTTTTTCTTATGTCTACTACCCCCCTCTACTATGCCACACACTCTTTCACTACATTTCAGAAGTGTCTACTGCAACCTCCACAAATCAGCATAATCATCACAACATTGATGTTGGCTGATTAATAGAAGAAGAAGAAGAGGAAGTGAGTGCTTCTTATAATAGTTGGTGTACCACAAGGCTCCATACTTTGACTAATTTTGTTTAACCTATATATTAATGACGTATGGAGTATCAACTGTTATAAAATGTATAACATATGCTGATGACGCCAACGTCTTGTACACTGGTGATGATGTTTTAGAAATGTGCAAAATAGTATCAAATAAATTGTCTTTAAATATTTCTTTTAAAAAAACTGTACAGTTATAAGAAGGAAAAAGACAGTAAATTATCTCACTATTAGCATCAATGGAAATACTATTTAAAAGGTTTATAGTACATTTCTTGGTGTTTACATAGACTGTCAGTTAGATTGGAATAACGATATTAAGAAAATAGCAAATAAATTATTTAAAAATGTGTCCATTATGAATAGCCAGGCACCTGTTAAATAGTCATGCGTTATATACTCTGTGCTGGGGATATGTCACACACAAGACCTATATTTTAGTTATATCAATACTTTGTGTGTGTCTGATATGATTGATTTCAACAATGTGGTGTTTGTTTAATGTTGACAACAATTTGCGTCCAGATCATATGATAACTTACTTTGCGAGAGAGAGTATGGATAGTCACAATCAAAA
>JAODUO010001837.1:0-87886 GCA_025642075.2 Ridgeia piscesae
GGGGGGTTGGGGGTGAAGGAGTGACAGAGAGGAAGGGGAGGTGGAGGGGTTGAGGGTGAAGGAGTGACAGAGAGGACAGGGAAAGAGTGGAGGGGTTGAGAGTGAAGGAGTGACTAGAGAGGACAGGGA
This sequence comes from Ridgeia piscesae, assembly GCA_025642075.2. Taxonomy (NCBI): domain Eukaryota; kingdom Metazoa; phylum Annelida; class Polychaeta; order Sabellida; family Siboglinidae; genus Ridgeia; species Ridgeia piscesae. Next base: position 130 of record JAODUO010001837.1, read on the forward strand.
GAAGAGTGGAGGGGTTGAGAGTGAAGGAGTGACCAGGAGGACAGGGGAAGAGTGGAGGGGTTGAGAGTGAAGGAGTGACCAGAGAGGACAGGGAAAGAGTGGAGGGGTTGAGGGTGAAGGAGTGACTAGAGAGGACAGGGGAAGAGTGGAGGGGTTGAGGGTGAAGGAGTGACTAGAGAGGACAGGGGAAGAGTGGAGGGGTTGAGGGTGAAGGAGTGACTAGAGAGGACAGGGAAAGAGTGGAGGGGTTGAGAGTGAAGGAGTGACCAGAGAGGACAGGGAAGAGTGGAGGGGTTGAGAGTGAAGGAGTGACCAGAGAGGACAGGGGAAGAGTGGAGGGGTTGAGAGTGAAGGAGTGACCAGAGAGGACAGGGGAAGAGTGGAGGGGTTGAGGGTGAAGGAGTGACTAGAGAGGACAGGGGAAGAGTGGAGGGGTTGAGAGTGAAGGAGTGACCAGAGAGGACAGGGAAAGAGTGGAGGGGTTGAGAGTGAAGGAGTGACTAGAGAGGACAGGGGAAGAGTGGAGGGGTTGAGAGTGAAGGAGTGACCAGAGAGGACAGGGGAAGAGTGGAGGGGTTGAGAGTGAAGGAGTGACTAGAGAGGACAGGGGAAGAGTGGAGGGGTTGAGAGTGAAGGAGTGACTAGAGAGGACAGGGGAAGAGTGGAGGGGTTGAGAGTGAAGGAGTGACCAGAGAGGACAGGGAAAGAGTGGAGGGGTTGAGAGTGAAGGAGTGACTAGAGAGGACAGGGGAAGAGTGGAGGGGTTGAGAGTGAAGGAGTGACTAGAGAGGACAGGGGAAGAGTGGAGGGGTTGAGAGTGAAGGAGTGACTAGAGAGGACAGGGGAAGAGTGGAGGGGTTGAGAGTGAAGGAGTGACTAGAGAGGACAGGGGAAGAGTGGAGGGTTGAGAGTGAAGGAGTGACTAGAGAGGACAGGGGAAGAGTGGAGGGGTTGAGAGTGAAGGAGTGACTAGAGAGGACAGGGGAAGAGTGGAGGGGTTGAGAGTGAAGGAGTGACCAGAGAGGACAGGGAAAGAGTGGAGGGGTTGAGAGTGAAGGAGTGACTAGAGAGGACAGGGAAAGAGTGGAGGGGTTGAGAGTGAAGGAGTGACTAGAGAGGACAGGGGAAGAGTGGAGGGGTTGAGGGTGAAGGAGTGACTAGAGAGGACAGGGGAAGAGTGGAGGGGTTGAGAGTGAAGGAGTGACCAGAGAGGACAGGGAAAGAGTGGAGGGGTTGAGGTGAAGGAGTGACTAGAGAGGACAGGGGAAGAGTGGAGGGGTTGAGGGTGAAGGAGTGACTAGAGAGGACAGGGGAAGAGTGGAGGGGTTGAGAGTGAAGGAGTGACTAGAGAGGACAGGGGAAGAGTGGAGAGGTTGAATGGGTGAAATAGTTGAGGAAATGTGGGTAAAGTGGGGTGGACATGAAGAATAAATGGTGTAGAGTAGATGCCCTCTAAGTGAAGATGTGGAGTTTTGATGGACAGGAAGACCAAGACTGAGATGGGAGAAGTGTGATCTGGCGGGATTGGAGGGAGAGGGAGAACAGAGGGAGATGGGGAGTGGAGATGGGTGGAGGAGACAGCAGTGAAAATGGAAGAGTGACAGAAGAAGGCAACAAGAATCAAAGTCAGTGTCAAGTCCAGCCTCATCCCAGACTACAGGATGATGACGAGAGCAACAATCCCTGAACAATGTTGATGTAAACATGTTAATCTGTAAGTACTTGACCCCACAACTAATTCATGCCGTATACAGCTTATATAACTGTCACTTCACAGCAACATTAACTCAGTGAATCTTAGACAACGCACAGAATGTCTGCCCCACACATTTGTACCATGACAATTAATTCGTGTACAACCCACAACAGTCTATATACAAAGTGACTTAACTATGGGGTATAACATGTTTAACACATTTAAAAACAATAACAAAATCTCATAAATAAATATCACGTAACATTCACTTGTGTGCGTAGATAAATGGTACCTTTGCATTCGTTACTTTCCAGAATAAACGACTGATCACATTCACTGCAGGTGGAACCTGCCGTCTGATGCAAAGGCACACTTGGCACAGTTGGCAGCACACGCTGAAAACGTATCATAACATCAGTCTGTGCAGGAGTTACACATACATGCTTGTTGGAGCCTGAGATGTAATATTCAGTCATGACTCTGTGATGTAACATTCAGCCAGGACTATCAGTGTCACCACTGAATGTAGGATGTTTTTGTTCCAGTCTGAGATGTAATATTCAACCATGGCTGTCAGTGCCATCCCTGGCTGTAGGATGTTTTCTGTTGTAAATTGACAAGTAACATTTAGGGATAATTTTCCGTGTCATACCTCATTATAGGATGGTTTTGTTGGAGTTTGAGATGGCGTAATCTACAATATGTGGTCTGTATCATACCATAGCCATAGACATCTGTGTGAATGTTCTAGTGTGTATCAATAGCACTAGACTAGCTGGTTGACTGTCAAACTCAAGGTCACACCTCTCACTAAAACACCACATGCATTTTGGGTTTGTCACCACAATTCCTGATACCTTTAAACTGACACACACACAAAGGCTTAGATACAGGCATATAACAGACAGATGTGGCTTACAGTGGCAGAGGCTGTCAGCAGCCTTTATGGCGTACTTGGCGTCACACTGCTGGTCCAGACACTTGCTGTTGCTGCCGTCTGCGTCAGTCGTACAGTGAACACAGTTGTCAGGGCAAACTGCAACAACACCAGGGTAGAAGACATTACATGTGTGTGTGTGTGTGTGTGTGTGTGTGTGGTGAGTGTGTGTGTGTGTGAGTGAGTGAGTGAGTGAGTGAGTGAGTGAGTGAGTGAGTGAGTGAGTGAGTGAGTGAGTGAGTGAGTGAGTGTGTGTGTAAATGGTGGTTTCGTGTGAGTGAGTGTGTGTGTGTGCGTGTGAGTATGCATGTCTGTCAATGCATGTGTGTGTGTGAGTATATTGTGTGTAACACACACAGCCAGCCGCCAGCACGCCCCCCCACACACACACACGTTGAGAGGGGGGCTTTTTTTACTGTTTGTTGAGAGGTGCTGCACTGTTTTGTTTTTGGGGTCCAATTTTTTGTTGGTTTGCATGCACATGCAAACACACATGCACACGCTAACAAACCATTACATCAGTTTTGCTAAATATATCAAGCAAAACTATACATATATTAAACTAGGAATGAGAACTACAATAATGTAAATATACGAAAGCATTCAAATGTAGGAAATAGGTTTCTGTTGAAACACGTTAAAGTTAAGCTTTGTGATATAAATTACTTTAAATATAAACAAACCATACACCCTGGAAACACAACACACCTTCGTAATCCATGCTGTCAACTTGGTAGTAATGAGATTCACAACCAAGATGTGTACATTTTGTGGTTTCTGACGATGCCACAAACTCGCAGTATGCACAGCCAGATGGGCAAACTAAGGAAGAAAAACATTGTAAAAGTTGAGACACAGTGCTAGTACAAGTTTGGCTGCAATGAACATGTTTGATTGAACTGTCTGTATAAAATATATGCTTTAAACATATTACAATCACACTTCTGTGATTCATAAGTTTATGCCAGTCTAATGTCATGTCCAATATATGCCATAACTGCCAAAACATACATACCTTATTTATTACACCAGTCACCATTAACTTAGTTAGTTGCATTTAAATTCACATTTCAATACATCCTTGTTGGTGCTACTGTAATGACTGTAATAGTTCTATTTACCAACACAAGTCATTCCAGTTGGATTCTGTGCAAATCCTGAGTCACATTTCCTGTCGTTGCAAATAGCTCCAGTGTCAGTGACACTGCACTCAAGGCAGTTGGCTGGGCAGGCTGGTGGGTAGAAACAGGAATATTATTATCATGTTACATCACAACTTATACAGTCAATCTACACACAAATTATTTAATCATGTATAAACATAACATTTATGTATGATATATATATATATATATATATATATATATATACAATAGCATATATATATGTATATAATAGTACATATAAAACTATCATATATGATATATTATCAATATGCAATTTGTATTTAGTCTTATCTATATAACTATGTAGTTTTTATACATAATCATTCCTTTTCATCGGGTTATTTTATTACATTCAGACACATTCAACATTAACAAAACAATCTGGTTTTGTGTGTTGATATCAGGCTGAAACTTAGATACCCTACATTTAATTTGTGACAAGTGTATCTCGAGTTAAACTCTATCTGGGAAAAGCCATAGAAGTCACGTCACATAGAAAAGTACCAAAGTGAAATTATAAAAATATCCTCACATGTGCCCATAAATATTTTGTGTTACACTACTGTTGGTTTTAAATACATGGATCTTACAGCCGCTTGTATGACTACGCGTGACTGACTTGCATTCCGCACACCACATGGTTGGTGGTGCTATCTAAAGTACATTCCTTACAGCCGCTGTGACACGCTGAAACACAACACCACATGGTTGGAGGAGATATCTAAAGTACATTCCTTACAGCCGCTGTGACACGCTGAAACACAAACAACACACACCACTTGGTTGGAGGAGATATCTAAAGTACATTCCTTACAGCCGCTGTGACACGCTGAAACACAAACAACACACACCACTTGGTTGGAGGAGATATCTAAAGTACATTCCTTACAGCCGCTGTGACACGCTGAAACACAAACAACACACACCACTTGGTTGGAGGAGATATCTAAAGTACATTCTTACAGCCGCTGTGACAGCTGAAACAAAAACACACACCACTTGGTTGGAGGAGATATCTAAAGTCATTCCTTACAGCCTCTGTGACACGCTGAAACACAAACAACACACACCACTTGGTTGGAGGTGATATCTAAAGTACATTCCTTACAGCCCTGTGACACGCTGAAACACAAACAACACACACCACTTGGTTGGAGGAGATATCTAAAGTACATTCCTTACAGCCGCTGTGACACGCTGAAACATAAACAACACACACCACTTGGTTGGAGGAGATATCTAAAGTACATTCCTTACAGCCGCTGTGACACGCTGAAACACAAACAACACACACCACTTGGTTGGAGGAGATATCTAAAGTACATTCCTTACAGCCGCTGTGACATGCTGAAACACAAACAACACACACCACTTGGTTGGAGGAGATATCTAAAGTACATTCCTTACAGCCGCTGTGACATGCTGAAACACAAACAACACACACCACTTGGTTGGAGGAGATATCTAAAGTACATTCCTTACAGCCGCTGTGACATGCTGAAACACAAACAACACACACCACTTGGTTGGAGGAGATATCTAAAGTACATTCCTTACAGCCGCTGTGACATGCTGAAACACAAACAACACACACCACTTGGTTGGAGGAGATATCTAAAGTACATTCCTTACAGCCGCTGTGACACGCTGAAACACAAACAACACACACCACTTGGTTGGAGGAGATATCTAAAGTACATTCCTTACAGCCGCTGTGACATGCTGAAACACAAACACACACCACTTGGTTGGAGGAGATATCTAAAGTACATTCCTTACAGCCGCTGTGACATGCTGAAACACAAACAACACACACCACTTGGTTGGAGGAGATATCTAAAGTACATTCCTTACAGCCGCTGTGACACGCTGAAACACAAACAACACACACCACTTGGTTGGAGGAGATATCTAAAGTACATTCCTTACAGCCGCTGTGACACGCTGAAACACAAACAACACACACCACTTGGTTGGAGGAGATATCTAAAGTACATTCCTTACAGCCGCTGTGACATGCTGAAACATAAACAACACACACCACTTGGTTGGAGGAGATATCTAAAGTACATTCCTTACAGCCGCTGTGACACGCTGAAACATAAACAACACACACCACTTGGTTGGAGGAGATATCTAAAGTACATTCCTTACAGCCGCTGTGACACGCTGAAACATAAACAACACACACCACTTGGTTGGAGGAGATATCTAAAGTACATTCCTTACAGCCGCTGTGACAGCTGAAACATAAACAACACACACCACTTGGTTGGAGGAGATATCTAAAGTACATTCCTTACAGCCGCTGTGACACGCTGAAACATAAACAACACACACCACTTGGTTGGAGGAGATATCTAAAGTACATTCCTTACAGCCGCTGTGACACGCTGAAACACAAACACACACCACTTGGTTGGAGGAGATATCTAAAGTACATTCCTTACAGCCGCTGTGACATGCTGAAACACAAACAACACACACCACTTGGTTGGAGGAGATATCTAAAGTACATTCCTTACAGCCGCTGTGACACGCTGAAACACAAACAACACACACCACTTGGTTGGAGGAGATATCTAAAGTACATTCCTTACAGCCGCTGTGACACGCTGAAACATAAGTAACAACAACACACACCACTTGGTTGGGGAGATATCTAAAGTACATTCCTTACAGCCGCTGTGACACGCTGAAACATATAACACACACACTTGGTTGGAGGAGATATCTAAAGTACATCCTTACAGCCCTGTGACACGCTGAAACATAAGTAACACACACCACTTGGTTGGAGGAGATATCTAAAGTACATTCCTTACAGCCGCTGTGACACGCTGAAACATAAGTAACACACACCACTTGGTTGGAGGAGATATCTAAAGTACATTCCTTACAGCCGCTGTGACATGCTGAAACATAAGTAACACACACCACTTGGTTGGAGGAGATATCTAAAGTACATTCCTTACAGCCGCTGTGACACGCTGAAACATAAGTAACACACACCACTTGGTTGGAGGAGATATCTAAAGTACATTCCTTACAGCCGCTGTGACATGCTGAAACACAAACAACACACACCACTTGGTTGGAGGAGATATCTAAAGTACATTCCTTACAGCCGCTGTGACATGCTGAAACACAAACAACACACACCACTTGGTTGGAGGAGATATCTAAAGTACATTCCTTACAGCCGCTGTGACACGCTGAAACACAAACAACACACACCACTTGGTTGGAGGAGATATCTAAAGTACATTCCTTACAGCCGCTGTGACACGCTGAAACACAAACAACACACACCACTTGGTTGGAGGAGATATCTAAAGTACATTCCTTACAGCCGCTGTGACACGCTGAAACACAAACAACACACACCAGTTGGTTGGAGGAGATATCTAAAGTACATTCCTTACAGCCGCTGTGACATGCTGAAACATAAGTAACACATATACACTGAGTTCTGTGAGACACAAATAAGCACAAACACAGCTGTCAACTTGGTGACAACTAATGCATCACACATAGGGAGATTTACATTTTCCCATCTTTTTTCCATGAGATCTTTTACTTCCCCTGGCAAAGATTCCAGGTGAGAGGACCTAACTGCATTTACTGCAATCACAGAATTTATCAACGTTTACACAGCAATTATAAACATATTAAATTCCCATAAGTCATACATGTTAAGTCTCCCGCATTCAGCGGGGAGACTCCCGCAATTACAGGAAATCTCCCGATCTCCCACATGGGAGAAACAATCTCCCACAATTTCATCGAAACATAAGTGAAAATAAATTGCGGGAGCATCCGGCTCTTTCCGGTTTTCAGTCCACCCAAAACAAACAAATTGTACGTAATTTACCTTACTGGGTGCGGATAATTTGTTTATTTCTAGCTGGGCATTGTCTCAAGTGTTTTTCAGAGTCGCCTCACAATGAATAGCAATGCCAGTTAACTAATTACAATCGAGTCTGAGACCGAGCTAATGCTCACAGACACCGTCGGGCGCTCGCAGGCGCGGCCAACGATTTGAACAATGACCTGAATTGGCATTATTTAAATCACGTCTTACTGTGATGACTGAACATTAAAAACAGTCTAATAAATACCTAAGTACAAGACCTACACCTTGCCTGTCGCTGACATTGTTTATCAGCTTTATAGAAATGCCGCGAGCCGCTTCGATACCATATTATCGCCCACTGCGTACGTTCCAGTCTTGTAGAACAAACTGCAATCCGTTTACATCTATACAAATAATGTCCATCCATACATCTACATTACATGTGCATGTTTGTAAATGTATGTACCTTTGCTAAGCGCTTTATTATTTGAGTACATTTGACATGTAAATAAAAAACATCCTTAACAGACGAAAACATGCTTATTTAAATATCTCCAGTCGGGCCTGTGTCACCATGGCTCAGTCCAACTCATGAAAATGAATTCCATATTCAAGTGTTTACATGTAAAGATTATGTTAGTTGTGTAACAAAATATCATGTAGATGCTGCTGCTTTTCATTCAAGGGATTCTTTGCAAGCTATGATACATATCAGAAGCTGAACAAATATGCCAATGTTAGGCCTATACCTAGAACACAAGAAGTAAATTACTGAACATTATAATATTTATTGTTTTATCACCAAGGCTAAGCCTTCTTTTTAATTCACGAGGGCCAAACAGCAACACATCATTTTTTTATATGCGATTACCAGGAAATTTATTATATTTGTGGTATTATATAGTGATAATAAAACATATATGTTAATATTGAATATTGTTCATGGCTCCAAGAATGGTTTTGCTCCAGAGTAAGTTAATTCATATAACAATATCTATGTCAATATCTTAATCAGTGGAATTTATTCCTTTTTGTATTATATTCTTTGCATTTATGGTTAAAAACCTAATTTACATATAATAGCCCCATTTTCCAAGAGCCTCCGATTTACGTATAAAATACCGTTTTCCCCCCAAGACCCTCCGATTTACGTATAAAATACCGTTTTCCCAAAGACCCTCCGATTTACGTATAAATCTCCCACATTGGCATTTCCAAAACTTAACATGTATGCATAAGTATACCACCTAGCATGCACAATATAATGTTTTTATTACTTGTAAATGACTCTGAGGACACAAACAATTTACTCTTAACTTTTACCAGTTAACACACATTAAACACACTAACAACATGACCAAGATCTGGAGCATTCCGTGAATTGCTAGAAAAGAAGCCATATTCCGGACAAATTCCAGCCTCTTCAACAATACGAAGACGATGTATGACATCTAACTGACCTATACACACAAAAAACAAGGACAACTGATAGTTAACAGGTGTGGGACTTTCAACTGTCAAAGGATGATAGACAAACACAGGCTCATCCTCGTGATCAAAGCAAGTGGAGTGTTTTGACTGTCTCCTGTGTCTCTAGACAAGAGCCACAAAGTCTATGTATAAAGTAACACATTGACACTCACCAACACATTCAGATTTGGAGGCAGCCACCTCAACATGAGTGAGTGACAAACACTTGTCACAGACAATCTCGTCACCACTCTCACTGCACTCAGCACAGCCACCTGGACACTCTTGAAACACAAAGAAAGGTGTTTAAAATACCATTATGGATACAGTGAATTACAGACCAGGCAAGTATCACAAGCATGTATCCAAGTATGCATACATGCATCTACATACATATATATATATATATATATATATATATATATATATATATATATATATATATATATATAGGTGTCTAATTTGTCTTAATTCTTATAACATATTACTCAAACGGTTATTGTTACATTTACTTACACATGCAGTCACACTCACTAACACACACATTGATACACATGCAGTCACACTCACTAACACACACATTGATACACATGCAATCACACTCACTAATGCACACATTGATACACAGGTACATACACATGTAATCAGTCACTAATGCACACATTGATACACAGGTACAGACACGTGTAATCACATTGACTAATGCACACATTGATACACAGGTACATACACATGTAATCAGTCACTAATGCACACATTGATACACAGGTACATATACGTGTAATCACACTCACTAATACACCCATTCATAAACAAGTACATACACGTGTACAAGTACATACACGTGTAATCACATTCACTAAAATACACATTGATACACAAGTACATACACGTGTAATTAGTCACTAATACACACATTGATACACAGGTACATACACATGTAATCACATTCACTAATGCACACTTTGATACACAACACATACACGTGTAATCACATTCACTAATGCACACATTGATATAAAAGTAAGTTTGCACAGTGTGGACTGAGAGACTCACCAGCACATGTTCCGTCTGACTTGGGAGTGTAGCCGTGCTTACAGCCACTCAGGAGACACTTGGACGTTGTTCCCTCCAGGTAACACGACTCACAGTCGGTAGGACACACTGACACGGACAGCATCGTATGAGGTGAACACATTGTGAAACACAGCACCACAAACACTGCGGTTAACACAACATGCTAATGTGGTAAAACACTGTGAACACAGCACCACAAACAAAAACACATTGTGAAACACAGCACCACAAACACTGCGGTTAACACAACATGCTAATGTGGTAAAACACTGTGAACACAGCACCACAAACACTGCGGTTAACACAACATGCTAATGTGGTAAAACACTGTGAACACAGCACCACAAACACTGCAGTTAACACAACATGCTAATGTGGTAAAACACTGTGGACACAGCACCACAAACACTGTGGTTAACACAACATGCTAATGTGGTGAAAACACTGTGAACACAGCACCACAAACACTGCGGTTAACACAACATGCTAATGTGGTAAAACACTGTGAACACAGCACCACAAACACTGCGGTTAACACAACATGCTAATGTGGTAAAACACTGTGAACACAGCACCACAAACACTGCGGTTAACACAACATGCTAATGTGGTAAAACACTGTGAACACAGCACCACAAACACTGCAGTTAACACAACATGCTAATGTGGTAAAACACTGTGAACACAGCACCACAAACACTGCAGTTAACACAACATGTTAATGTGGTGAAAACACTGTGAACACAGCACCACAAAAACTGTGGTTAACATAATGGTAATTATACACAATAAGCCTGGCAAAATAAACTACACTAAGTAGAACTCATAATAAATAAATTCATTCATTTAAATTACTTCATTACGCTTATGTACACGTACATACAGGCAATAATATACTAATATACATAGACCCTGTATTAAAATGATAATAACGTACATCTGATCAATCCAAACATTAGTCACTGATTTGCATATATATATATATATATATATATATATATATATATATATATATATATATATATATATATATATATATATATATGCTGATTTATCTGAATGAAAAAGTGATACTAGAGCATTGAAATAAATTGTTATTATTCATTTAGTTATTCTACTTCCTGTGACCATTACTGCACTCACCTTTACACTCTCCTCCAGCATCACTGCTGATCCACACATAGCCAACTTCACAGTAGCCTTCAGGACAGTAGGTTGTTGAGCCGGCAGTAGTTGTGAGCATTGTCATCAGACAACCAGTGGCTGCAGCTAGAGACAAATCCACAGCCATCAGACGACACACAGCAACAACAACATGACAGATGTCATAAATAAGACACACCACAGATGGTCTTCACACTGATCTCTCGATGCACCAATTTCTGAACTGACATAATAAAAAAGGTAAATGAGAAACAACCAATATCTTGCAGTGGCGCCAGCTAAAGGGTAGAACCCCAATTAGAAGCTGAATTCATCATATGAACAAATAAGTAAAGAAGCCCACTGATAGTGCCAACTCGTGTGTTCCAATGTGAGTCGGGCTGCATTACACAGGGGCACCACCTGGTGGGCTGGAACATAATGAAGGACTGCTGCATTCAGTGTGATGACAGACAATTACACAGTAAATGGATCTCCTTTACTAGTTCATTTGTAGTGCCAGTTCTAATCAGTCAGCACAAGTCAAAATGTCCTCTTCAAAATATACGGACCACTCACCAACAAGTGTCTTGAGTGATAATTACCATATGATAGATCAGGACTTGTTAGCTTGAGTTTATCTTAATAATCAATTGGTGGGATGACAGGTGAAGATACTCACATGGACAAGCGCCACTTCCTGTCATCTGTGCACCTCTGCAGGTATTTTCTACAGGTGACACAACACATTCTTGTCAGACACAAAGCCAAAGATGGGCACCTTATAAGTGTTTATGTAGAGTACAAACTACAACCTCTATCAACTCCACTGTAAGTTCCACACTGTAAGTGACACATTTTAAAGTAACAAATGCTGGCTCAAGAAGATGTACAGACGATATTTTTATTAGAAAAGAATCCTGTTAATGGACAAATGTTTTTGCTTGAAATGCAAAAACAATAATAGTATTACTGAACATACTTCAAAATAACACGTGACACTTACACACTCCGAACATTCTAGTGTTTACTTCAAACTTCAATTATTTATTACAATTCTTTATTAATTTGTCTTGTTTGCAAATAATACTTATTATTGTTTGTATACATTTATTTATTAGATACTGTAGGCACTTTATTAAGGGTACAGTATGCTTAACAAATATCACAGATGCCCCAATATGTAGAATATTCACTGTAATAAGCTTACACCTTTATTTCAGTTTCTCCAGCTAGGTAGTGACACTTCTGACCATGTTCAGGTCTATGGATCAGATGGGCCCAGAAGACAAGACTTAGTATCTAGTGTTTCTGCTCAACTGTTGTCACAGCTATAGATATTTTGTGGTTACCATTAATTTTAAATAAGTTATGCGAGTCAAACACTGAAGACTGGAAAAGACAGAGATATGTTGTGTGCAGTCTACAATATTGACAACACGTGATGTCAGTGGCAACTTTTATGCACCTCCATGTGGAACAAAAGCATACAAGAAGAAAGTAGATTGACACTATCAATCTTCTGTTTTTAGTGATCTTTGAATCTAGTGTGACAAATGAAAAAATGCGGATCAATGGACAGTGTCACATGTAAAGTTAAACCAGAGTGTGAGTATAAGTAGAGACACTAATCACACTTACTGCATGTCTTGTCCTCCGGCCAGTATAAGTAGCCCTCGTTACACTGGCCGGGGTCACATTTGCCCTGTCCATTCACGTCACACATCTTGCAGTCGTCAGCACAAACTGTCAAACACAACCACACAAGATATGACTAATGTATGGTACAAGATGAACAAGATGGGTCGCATTATTGTTATCTTTACAAATGTCCTACTGTCCTTCCCCCATCCAAAGGCATACTACATACACCTCCATTCACTGGTGTGGCTGCTGTGCAAAAGAAACAGCCTAGTGATTACACATGTCTGTAACAAGTAGCTGTCAGGAGTCTCATGCATGTCACAGCACTGCTAATAATGTATAATCAGTCCAATTATTGGACAGATTACACATCAATCACAACTGTAAGTAGTATGCATACTACAAAAACATCAATGAAAACAAACTATCACATTTAACACTAAATGCAATGGAAGCAGTCATCAGGCTGATATTATTGTAAGGTCGATGAACTGGACAAGCTGTAAGATGTAAACAAAATCACAACAAAAAATGTCATATTTCTTCACATTGCACGTAAATGATAAAACAACACCAACTTGTCCCTTTATAGGCCACTGACCCAAAACTAATTTAACAGAGTCACATTGACTGTGGAGAACACCAGCATTCAGATATACAGAAGGTAAACATGCAGCAGAAGGAAGAAATTGGAAGAAAATCTTACAGACACATGTCCTTGTTGTCACATCATACTTTAAGCCTGAGTAACAGTGAGTTCTGTCACATTTGCCGGCGCCGTTCACGTCACAGGTATAACAGTTGGCTGCACACTCTGAAGCACACACAGCACCATTAGTGAGGTGTATTTGTGAGCAAATACACCAGTAGGTAAGCTTTTAAGTGGGTGATACTGGTCGACAACTGGAAAATATCAACTTTATCTTATCTCAAAAAACTACATGTCTTACCTTGACCAGATGTACATGTATTATGTCACATATTTTTGCATGACCCAGTTATTCTTAACAATTTGATGTGATTTTACTATTTATTCTAGCGGACACTACCGCAGTGGTTCTGTACATTTTGCAATGAAGCATTTTGGCTGAACAAGTGACATTTCTGGTCAAACAGTAACGTATATAACTGAACAAATACCAGGTAGGCATCATTGTTATCAAATAGATTTCTCTTTCCGAACACATCTGACTGCAAAAAGTGATATATCATTTGTTAGCATAAATAAAACCATTGGCACATGAATTCAGTTTTCCTGGGGACTTCCCATGAACCCATACATCAGCATTTCTTGGCTCAATTAGGCCAGAAGAAACTAGTAGTTTTAAAGATATTGTGTTAGTTTATATTTTTTACATTTTATTGATACAATCTGCCAACATAAAAATGTCACCCAAATTATTTTTAATTACTACATTTTGGGTAAAAGAAATACTTTCAAAGTTATAATGTCACCTGGATTAGTGTATATCTCATCTTAAATTACTATTCATTAGGTAAAATTAATTACAGATTTATTATTTAATAATACTTTGAGGGAAATCCCCTGAATGTATTTTATTACTCCAAGTATAATCTGATATAACCAACTACCCCCTGGTAGTCATGAATGCCAACTGACCAACACATTTATTTTCCGACGATAGACCAAAGTTGGGAGCACATCGTCCAGTGTCACAGAGTCCTGGTCCGTTTTCATCACATCTCATGCAGTTTGCAGCACATTCTGAATAACAATCACAATATTTAATTAATTTTTTTACATATATATATATATATATATATATATATAAAATCATTTTTTATATCAACATTCGTGCATTTTCTTACTTACTACTATATTAATTATACTATCTCCTGCATAATGAACTAAACAAACAGGTAGATTATCAGTTACATAAGTATAATGGCTCAACTTATTTAAAGCTCCTCAATCTAACATTCCCATTGGTCATTCTGTGTGGGTCAATCTAATAGTCCCATTGGTCATTCTGTGTGGGTCAATCTAATAGTCCCATTGGTCATTCTGTGTGGGTCAATCTAATAGTCCCATTGGTCATTCTGTGTGGGTCAATCTAATAGTCCCATTGGTCATTCTGTGTGGGTCAATCTAACATTTCCATTGGTCATTCTGTGTGGGTCAATCTAATATTCCCATTGGTCATTCTGTGTGGGTCAATCTAACATTTCCATTGGTCATTCTGTGTGGGTCAATCTAACATTTCCATTGGTCATTCTGTGTGGGTCAATCTAATAGTTCCATTGGTCATTCTGTGTGGGTCAATCTAATTATTCCCATTGGTCATTCTGTGTGGGTCAATCTAACATTCCCATTGGTCATTCTGTGTGGGTCAATCTAACATTTCCATTGGTCATTCTGTGTGGGTCAATCTAACAGTCCCATTGGTCATTCTGTGTGGGTCAATCTAACATTCCCATTGGTCATTCTGTGTGGGTCAATCTAATATTCCCATTGGTCATTCTGTGTGGGTCAATCTAACATTCCCATTGGTCATTCTGTGTGGGTCAATCTAATAGTCCCATTGGTCATTCTGTGTGGGTCAATTTAATATTCCCATTGGTCATTCTGTGTGGGTCAATCTAATATTCCCATTGGTCATTCTGTGTGGGTCAATCTAATAGTCCCATTGGTCATTCTGTGTGGGTCAATCTAACATTCCCATTGGTCATTCTGTGTGGGTCAATCTAATAGTCCCATTGGTCATTCTGTGTGGGTCAATCTAATAGTCCCATTGGTCATTCTGTGTGGGTCAATCTAACATTCCCATTGGTCATTCTGTGTGGGTCAATCTAATATTCCCATTGGTCATTCTGTGTGGGTCAATCTAATAGTCCCATTGGTCATTCTGTGTGGGTCAATCTAACATTCCCATTGGTCATTCTGTGTGGGTCAATCTAACATTCCCATTGGTCATTCTGTGTGGGTCAATCTAATATTCCCATTGGTCATTCTGTGTGGGTCAATCTAACATTCCCATTGGTCATTCTGTGTGGGTCAATCAAAATTCCCATTGGTCATTCTGTGTGGGTCAATCTAACATTCCCATTGGTCATTCTGTGTGGGTCAATCTAATTCCCATTGGTCATTCTGTGTGGGTCAATCTAAATCCCATTGGTCATTCTGTGTGGGTCAATCTAATAGTCCCATTGGTCATTCTGTGTGGGTCAATCTAACATTCCCATTGGTCATTCTGTGTGGGTCAATCTAATAGTCCCATTGGTCATTCTGTGTGGGTCAATCTAATAGTCCCATTGGTCATTCTGTGTGGGTCAATCTAATAGTCCCATTGGTCATTCTGTGTGGGTCAATCTAATAGTCCCATTGGTCATTCTGTGTGGGTCAATCTAACATTCCCATTGGTCATTCTGTGTGGGTCAATCTAACATTCCCATTGGCCATTCTGTGTGGGTCAATCTAATAGTCCCATTGGTCATTCTGTGTGGGTCAATCTAACATTCCCATTGGTCATTCTGTGTGGGTCAATCTAATATTCCCATTGGTCATTCTGTGTGGGTCAATCTAATAGTCCCATTGGTCATTCTGTGTGGGTCAATCTAATATTCCCATTGGTCATTCTGTGTGGGTCAATCTAATAGTCCCATTGGTCATTCTGTGTGGGTCAATCTAACATTCCCATTGGTCATTCTGTGTGGGTCAATCTAATAGTCCCATTGGTCATTCTGTGTGGGTCAATCTAATAGTCCCATTGGTCATTCTGTGTGGGTCAATCTAACATTCCCATTGGTCATTCTGTGTGGGTCAATCTAATATTCCCATTGGTCATTCTGTGTGGGTCAATCTAATATTCCCATTGGTCATTCTGTGTGGGTCAATCTAACATTCCCATTGGTCATTCTGTGTGGGTCAATCTAACATTCCCATTGGTCATTCTGTGTGGGTCAATCTAATAGTCCCATTGGTCATTCTGTGTGGGTCAATCTAATAGTCCCATTGGTCATTCTGTGTGGGTCAATCTAACATTCCCATTGGTCATTCTGTGTGGGTCAATCTAATAGTCCCATTGGTCATTCTGTGTGGGTCAATCTAATATTCCCATTGGTCATTCTGTGTGGGTCAATCTAACATTCCCATTGGTCATTCTGTGTGGGTCAATCTAACATTCCCATTGGTCATTCTGTGTGGGTCAATCTAACATTCCCATTGGTCATTCTGTGTGGGTCAATCTAATAGTCCCATTGGTCATTCTGTGTGGGTCAATCTAACAGTCCCATTGGTCATTCTGTGTGGGTCAATCTAACATTCCCATTGGTCATTTGTGTGGGTCAATCTAATTATTCCATTGGTCATTCTGTGTGGGTCAATCTAACATTCCCATTGGTCATTCTGTGTGGGTCAATCTAATATCCCATTGGTCATTCTGTGTGGGTCAATCTAAATTTCCCATTGGATATTCTGTGTGGGTCAATCTAAAAGTCCCATTGGTCATTCTGTGTGGGTCAATTAATATTCCCATTGGTCATTCTGTGTGGGTCAATCTAACAGTCCCATTGGTCATTTGTGTGGGTCAATCTAACATTCCCATTGGTCATTCTGTGTGGGTCAATCTAACATTCCCATTGGTCATTCTGTGTGGGTCAATCTAATAGTCCCATTGGTCATTCTGTGTGGGTCAATCTAATAGTCCCATTGGTCATTCTGTGTGGGTCAATCTAACATTCCCATTGGTCATTCTGTGTGGGTCAATCTAATAGTCCCATTGGTCATTCTGTGTGGGTCAATCTAATAGTCCCATTGGTCATTCTGTGTGGGTCAATCTAACATTCCCATTGGTCATTCTGTGTGGGTCAATCTAACATTCCCATTGGTCATTCTGTGTGGGTCAATCTAACATTCCCATTGGTCATTCTGTGTGGGTCATCTAATAGTCCCATTGGTCATTCTGTGTGGGTCAAACCAGATTTAACACTGAAGCGTATCACACCATTACAAATGTGTAAAGTCAAATGTAATTATTATACATGATTTTATTTTGTCCAACATGACCATTCAAGTTTTTAAAATACCAATTAAAAAGGCAGGTTAATTATAATTTCTAAGGAATAGTTCACCTTGGTGAGCATAATTTGAAAAAGCTGGTTTCACTTGTGGCAATTTCTTGCAAATCAGCTCAGTGACCAATGTTGACAGCAGGATGTGGGCAACTATATTTGGTAAAAGTTTTATATTTCCACGCACTAGTTTTAGCTGTTTATTATTCATTATTTTATCATAAATATGCGTAAGTAAACAATTAATTTATTCATAAATAAAATAAAATAAATAATTGCCATATGTCACAGAATTAATGTAAGCACCGTCCGTGTGAAGCTAACTGTTTTTGCAGGGCATATCAAATGACCTGACCTTATGGAGATATGAGATTAAGAACTTCACATGAGCACTGCAAGATAATTGAGTATATTTACGTTCACACAGCTGATTGGTTGGGTTGTATCTGTAGCCAGGTTGGCAGAGTCCTGGGTCACACTTTCCTGCCAAGGCTGCTTTGCATCTAACACAGTTGTCAGCACACTCTGGAATGCAACAGAAAGGACAAAAAGAACAAGTAAATTATTTAAATATAGGTATAAATTGTGTGATGGAAAATACGTGCTGTCCATCTGAAATATGTACATGACATTTAACCTTCAACTATGTGTCTGAAATGTGTACATGACGAGTTCAACTCTGTTCTGATTAGGTATTAGTTGTATATGTAGGTATATATATATATATATATATATATATATATATATATATATATATATATATATATATATATATATATATGTATATATGTATGTATGTGTGCCACGCACCTGTGCCAGACACATCAGGTGAAACAGTGCTTTTGATTCAGAAATAGTCACAGTTGTATTATGCCAGATTATGATAGCTGTGTATGCTTACTCTCTATAAAGTTGATTTTGTAATAATTACATGTTTATTAATGTATTTTACTCATATTATGCTATCTTTGACAGCCATTTTTCTTCTTAAATGACTGCATTTGAAAAAAGAATATATTAACTGAAGGGTTTGAACGATAAAGCTAATATTTCACCCAAATTATGAAATGTTATTTTAAAATTGGTGTTGAACAGGGACACTACCTAATTATAAAATGAATATTTTTACACCGTCAAAAATAATATTTACACAATGTGACGTGACAATTTAGTCCATTCCACAAACGTGGCGTGGCCCATGAATTCAGCGCACTCAAAACGAAGCTCTGTGTTCATATTTGGATTACATGAGTCATGTTTACAAATTGCTGCATAAAGGAAGATTTTATTTCACCTAACCATCCTCCCCCATATCTACCATCATTGTGCACTTGTCAAAGTACACATTCTTACTGTTTCCTTTTTGCAGTTTGTTATAAAGTGGGGGGGATAATAATAATTGTATTTATGTTGTCTTCAAGAGTCTGTATACATATCGCTGTCAGCTGATGTGGTAATTTCTATTCTAGAACATTTATTAAATCACCTTTACCAACAACAACTCTTGTTTATTTATTGTAGCAAACAAGCTCAGGTAAGCACCAACAGGGAATAAATCCTTTTTTGACATTCAGTCTACACCTACTTTAATTAAAATTAAAAACAACATTTTAATAAATGCTCTATATAGTCTATGCACAATAAGATTACAGTCGCGCCTCGCTATAACGCGACTCGCTATAACGCGAATCGGCTATAACGCGGTCGGTCGTGGACCCCGAATTTCTGCCGCCAGGGGGGAAATGGGCGCTACAGCTAACAATAACGCTGTAATTAACTGTCACTTATTTTTATGAAGTCCTCATGTTTATCTTGTACAGGCTTATCTAGAAACAATTTAATGATATTAAGAAATTTAACACAGAAGTACAACTGCGTTGCTGAGTTCGTTGTTTGTTGTGCCCCTCCCTGGCTTCTGCTCTGCTGTCTGCCGTCGGCTTCGCGGCACCAATCCAATCGTTTTTCAAACCGATCTATTGTGTAACCAGCGCTTGGTTTGTGTGGTAATTTCTTAAGTGCTTGTTTAAAACGTTACCAATTCCTTTGATTGCATTTAATTAACTTTAGGCACAGTAAATTTGGTACAAAGTCCTGTTTGTTTGCGCCGATATCAATCGCGTTTGTCTCCTGCCAGTTCGATGTGGCTTCGGCGAAGGCGCCCGTTCGCTGTGGCTTCCACGAACGAGCACCTTCGCCGGCTTGTAAATGGCAATTAAATTGCTTACGAATCGGGCAGTGACGAAAAATAATTATGGTACTGAAATGGCAGGCTAAAGTTATGTTATGTTTTCTTCACTACGTATACGAAAAAATATTTACTTGTGCGCAAATATACGAATTCATCAACTGCGTGTGAACCGCAGTAGCCTCGAACCACTGTGAATTGCATTATAAATCGGCAAGGTAAATGTGCGATCTAAATTTATATTTTGGGATTGATTAAAAGATGAAATTAATCCAACAGTGAGCGCAATTAGTACAAGTATTAATATCTGACCGACTTCGGCAACATGTCAATTCATTTGTGCGTTTCGGCTGCTGAGTTCAAGGTTATTTTAGACCGCGACCACGTACTGTGTTATCGCTCTGCCTCAGTTCGCATCGCCAGATGAGGCCCGTTGGCTCTGAATTTATTTTAAAACTGTACACCATTCGCAAGATTTACTCAGTTCAACATTCGACAGTGTATATTATTTTAACGTAATACACATTTACGTTGGTTTCAATGTCAGTTAGTTTTATAAATCACACATACACCACGCAACCAGCACACTGGCTTCGGTTGCTGTTGTGGCGTTTTGGGGGTGGTGGAGCCCCTGGCGGAATATAATTTATAACACGCCTCGTTTACAACGCGGTTCCATTTCGTGGACCCCAACTACCGCGTTATAACAAGGCGCGACTGTATATAGAAAACAGATTTTCAAGAATTATAATTATATATGTGTATTCAGTAAAGAATGCGGGTATCAAAAATGTGTGTTTGTTACCATGGAAACATGGCATCAGGCATACAAAACAAAAACATATATACCAGCCAACTGTGTCTGACTTAAAATTATATGTCTGATTAGGTATTAAAAAAACACTTGCTGAATTGTTACACACCACAATAAATGTTTTTGAGAAACCACATTTATAAGAAATATAGTGACGTAGATGTACTCACCAACACATGTGTGACCAGTCGCTTCAAGTCCGTATCCATCGACACAGGCCGTGTCACATTTCCCTTCTCCCTCACCGTCACAGCCACTGGTGCAGTGTGTGTCACACGCTGAATGGATGAGACAAGGGTATGATATTTCACAAGTAGTCACGCTGATGGCAAACATTCAACAGTCCACACAGGACAGCCACATATTCAACAGTGTCAGTAGTAAGACTGAATAATGCCATGATGCATGACACCTTAACTAAATATACGAAACCATAAACTAACGGTCACCGTGTACCAAGTTCTCCGATCACTGAATCGGATTCCATGTTTTCTTAAAAGACAATTGTTGATTAAGAATTCATGTCACAAAGATGATTCAAACATGTTCACTTGCATATTACAACACAACAACCAGTTTATCAGATGTTGGTGAAATCCCACTAAGTGAATATAATTGCAATAAAGAAATTATATATTTGTTATGTTACTGTACAGATTGCAACGCGCATTGATTATTCCGTGGTGATCGAATGCACAATTTATAAGACTTGCTTTACCTATAAATATTGCCCTGGATTTACACAAGATAATTTTTTTGTACATCCATTCACGAAAGCTAAATCCTACAATATGTATGATATGTATGATATGTATGACCACACAACAATAAAAATACATACATATAATGCAAGTTCACAATGTCCACATGGCACTACAGTGGAACCCCTCACGAGCGACCACCCTCATTTACGACCACCCGCTTTTTACGACCGTTTTTTCATTGACGGAATGTCTACGCTGTATAAATGTTCCCTCACCAACGACCACCCGCCAGACGCGACCAACGACCATGGCAATTTGAATTTTACCCCTGACCAACGACCAATCCGATAGGTGGCCAAGCACATTTGTTAACCTAAATATCGCAATGAACTCTCATTAAACGCATGACTAACGCGCATGGACGCGCATAATGCCATAAAAACAATAAATCGCCTGATGACGACCATTAATTTTGGCGATCTTTTACTTTCTGACCGAATTATGAAAACGACATCTAACAGCCGCTAGACTTTCCTCACATATCTTATATATTTATAAACACACACTATGTTATAAAATAAAATCACTTACATTATTGAAAGAAATAAAATTCACGAAAGAAAGTCGCGCAAGAACTCGCCGGCAAGACATCATGGCGGACATGGTCACCGTCGGTGGAGTCCTACGCGTAACTCTGCGATTAAATATCCATATTGTGTATGACTAAAGTTTAGAAACTTGTGTATGATTAAAGTTTACAAACTTAGGCTAAGTTTTAGGTTAGTTTAGGATAAAACCGGAATCCAGATTTAGCGGCACCGCGATAAAATATCGACGTAACGCCACGGTAATCGCAGGCGATGTCGACTTTAGTTTAGCTCGATTTAGATTTGTGAATTTTATTCTTCACAGCAATTTAAATGATTTAATTGTATGATCTAGCGTATGTATATGTAATATGAGTTATTAGAGAGGAAGTTTCGCGGCTGTAAGAGGTTGTTTTCATGATTAGATCAGAAAGTAAAAGATCGTTTTGCGGCGGTGGAAAGAACAACAAAATGGCGACCGCGGTGCGATTACCCAGACGCCGTGAGGTGGCAGCACTTTTTAGCCCCTCAGACCGAATTTAAATTAATTAAATGAGAATACTTTTTATCAGATATAATTAAAAAACGATTCAAAATGAGGATACTTTTTATCAGATATTATTTAGAAAGAAAACCGATTCAAAATTAAACTCATACTGAAACGTGTCACACATAAAATAAAGAGAATAAATAATTTTGTTGTTGTTAATGTTATCTCATTTTGTATGTCCTACTTTATTTTGTGTATTTTACTTAGTGGTTGTAAGCGCCCCCTAGTGTTCATGTTAGTCGTTATAAGCGCCCCCTAGTGTTGAATGTTGCAAACCCCTCACGAGAGACCACCCCTCTTTTAAGACCGCCCCACTCTGATTTGGGGGGCGGTCTTAAACGAGGGGTTCCACTGTAATTGTAAAAGTAAACTAAATTGCTATTACATCCAGTGGATATTTCTACATTACATTATTACCACTACAATGTCAGACCTCCTACACCTCCCTACTACCTTCATCCAAACACACCTACTACCTCCCACACCTCCCTACTACCTTCATCCCAACACACCTACTACCTCCCACACCTCCCTACTACCTTCATCCCAACACACCTACTACCTCCCACGCCTCCCTACTACCTTCATCCCAACACACCTACTACCTCCCAGAACTCCTTACTACCTTCATCCCAACACACCTACTACCTCCCAGAACACCTTACTAATACCTTCATCCCAAGACACCTACTACCTCCCAGAACTCCCTACTAATACCTTCATCCCAACACACTACTACCCCCCACACTTCCTACTAATACCTTCATCCCAACACACCTACTACCCCCCACACTTCCTACTAATACCTTCATCCCAACACACCTACTACCCCCACACTTCCTACTAATACCTTCATCCCACACACCTACTACCCCCCACACCTCCCTACTAATACCTTCATCCCACACCTACTACCCCCACACTTCCTACTAATACCTTCATCCAACACACCTACTACCCCCCACACTTCCTACTAATACCTTCATCACAACACACCTACTACCCCCACACTTCCTACTAATGCCTTCATCCCAAAACACCTCCCTACTAATACCTTCATCCCAACACACCTACTACCACCCACACTTCCTACTAATACCTTCATCCCAACACACCTACTACCCACCCACACTTCCTACTAATACCTTCATCACCTTTTGCCTCTGCCCCCCACATGCCTGCTAGTAATCTTCATCCAGACCTGCCTCCCTCTGTATTAAGTCACCATACCTCTACCCACAGCCCCACTCACTAATGCATTCGTCTGACACTTATGCTGCCCACATTCTCACCTAATGTGTCATCCACAGCCACCTACTGCCCCCACAGCTATACTAATTAGCATTCGTCCCCAGACGCATCATAATGCCTTCATCCAACCTCTCCTGCCCACGCTCCTCACTAATGCCTTCATCAAACACGCCTCTACGCCACTTCACTCTGTGCGTTCGTCACATGACACCTGCTGCGCCACGCCTGCTAAGTATATTTCGTCTGGCTTGCACGCCTGCTGCCCTGCAAAAACCGCCTGCTGATGCCTTCGTCCCCAAAACTACCTCCCTACTAATGCCTTCGTCCAACACCTCTGCCACTTGCGCTTCCTGTCACCTTCATCCCAACACCTGCTACTTACGCTTCTGCTAATCGCATTCGTCATGACACCTGCTGCCCCGCGCTTCCTGCTAGTATCATTCGTCCCCAGAACGCCACTGCTGATACATTCGTCCCGGCTTCACGCACACTGCTGCTGACGCGCTGCAATGCGGCCTGTCTGACACCTGCCCCATCCTGCTATTATTCGTCCTGACACACCTCACCCTGCATCACACCTCCTACTAATTGCCTTCATCCCAGCACACCTGCTACCCCGCTTGCTTCCTGCTGATAGCAGCGTCCCAGCACGCCTACTGCCCCCGCGCTGCTAATGCATTCGTCTGACGCGCCTACAACCCCACACTTGCTATAATGCCGTCCCAGCGCACCTGCTACTTGCAGCTTTCTGCTGTTATATTCGTCTGACACGCCTGCTGCCCCCACGCTTGCTACTATTAATGCTGCCGTCCCAACGCACCTGCTACCCACTTTGCTTCTACTAATGCCTTCGTCCCAACACCTGCTGCCCCACGCTTGCTATAATGCCTTCGTCCCAACCGCACCTACTACCCCCACGCGCTTGCTGCTAATGCCGTCAGCACCTACTGCCCCCATGCGCTGCTAATGCCTTCATCCCAACGCACCAGCTGCCCCCGCGCCATAATGCCTTCATCATAACACATACTACCCCCACGCACTTGCTGCTAATGCCGTCAACGCACCTGCTACACCACCTTCCCTGCCTAATACCTAAGTCAACACGCCTGCTACCCCACCTTCACTACTAATGCTGCCGTCCCAACGCACCTACTACCCCACGCGCTGCTAATGCCTTCATCAACACCAACTGCCCACGCTCTGCTAATGCCTTCATCCCAACACCTGCTGCACCACCACGCGCTGCTAATGCCATCCCAACACACCTACTACCCCCCACACTTCCTACTAATACCTTCATCCCACACACCTACTACCCCCACACTTCCTACTAATACCTTCATCCCAACACACCTACTACCCCCACACTTGCTACTAATACCTGCATCCCAACACACCTACTACCCATATCCTACTAATACCTTCATCCCAACACACCTACTACCCCCACACTTCCTACTAATACCTTCATCACAACACACCTACTACCCCGCACACCTCCTACTAATACCTTCATCACGCACCTACTACCTCCACCTCCCTACTAATACCTTCATCACAACACACCTACTACCCCCACACCTCCCTACTAATACCTTCATCCCAACACACCTACTACCCCCCACACTTCCTACTAATACTTCATCCCAACACACATACTACCCCCCACACTTCCTACTAATACCTTCATCACAACACACCTACTACCACCCACACTTCCTACTAATACCTTCATCCCAACACACCTACTACCCCACACCTCTACTAATACCTTCATCCCAACACACCTGCTGCCCTGCACCTCCTGCTGATGCCTTCGTCCCCGGCCTCCTGCTGTTCGTCACACACCTACTGCCCCCACACCTCCTACTAATGCCTTCATCCAACACCTACTACCTTCCTGCTAATGCTTTCGTCCCCAGCACCTACTGCTTACATTCTCACTAATGCATTAAATACAACACTACTACCCCACACTCCTCGCCTAGTATTCATCCAAACACACCTCTCTACTAATGCCTTCAATCTGCTTACCTACTACCCCCACACTTCCTACTAATGCCTTCATCCCAAAACACCTCCCTACTAATACCTTCATCCCAACACATTCATCTGACACTTACCTGCTGCCCCCACACCTCCTACTAATACCTTCATCCCAGCACATATCCCTATATTAACATTCGTCTGACAGCTCAGCTACGGCCTGCTACTACCTTCATCTCAGCACCCTGCACATCACATCTCTGCCCATTAAGTCCCAAATACACCTGTGCCTGCACCCATGCTGCTGCATTAGGTTCCAACGCACCTGCTGCCTCACGCATCTCTGCTGCATTGTCCCAGCGTCCACTGCCTCCCACGCATCCTGCTACTGCCTTCGTCCCAATACGCAGCTGCAGCCACACCTCCTATTTTCTTATTCGTCCCAATGCAACTACCTCCCACACCTCCCTACTCTACATTCATCCCAATACACCTACATATCCCACCTCCCTACTACTACCTTCATCCCAATACACCTACCACCTCACATCTACTAATACCTTCATCTAAACCCAACTACCTCCCACCTCCCTACTACTACCTTCATCCCAATGCACCAACTACCTCCCACACCTCCCTATTACTACCTTCATCCCAATAAACCAACTACCTCCCACACCTCCCTATTACTACCTTCATCCCAATACACCAACTACCTCCCACACCTCCCTACTACTACCTTCATCCCAATACACCAACTACCTCCCACACCTCCCTACTACTACCTTCATCCCAATGCACCAACTACCTCCCACACCTCCCTACTACTACCTTCATCCCAATACACCAACTACCTCCCACACCTCCATACTACTACCTTCATCCCAATACACCAACTACCTCCCACACCTCCCTACTACTACATTCATCCCAATGCACCAACTACCTCCCACACCTCCCTACTACTACCTTCATCCCAATACACCAACTACCTCCCACACCTCCCTACTACTACCTTCATCCCAATGCACCAACTACCTCCCACACCTCCCTATTAATACCTTCATGCCAATACACCTACTACCTCCCACACCTCCCTACTACTACCTTCATCCCAATACACCTACTACCTCCCACACCTCCCTACTAATACCTTCATCCCAATACACCCACTACCTCCCACACCTCCCTACTACTACCTTCATCCCAATACACCTACCACCTCCCATACCTCCCTACTACTAACTTCATCCCAAAACACCTACCACCTCCCACACCTCCCTACTAATACCTTCATGCCAATACACCTACCACCTCCCACACCTCCCTACTAATACCTTCATGCCAATACACCTACCACCTCCCACACCTACCTAATACTAACTTCATCCCAAAACACCTACCACCTCCCACACCTCCCTACTACTAACTTCATCCCAAAACACCTACCACCTCCCACACCTCCCTATTAATACCTTCATCCCAATACACCCACTACCTCCCACACCTCCCTACTACTACCTTCATCCCAATACACCTACCACCTCCCACACCTCCCTACTACTAACTTCATCCCAAAACACCTACCACCTCCCACACCTCCCTACTAATACCTTCATGCCAATACACCTACTACCTCCCACACCTCCCTACTACTACCTTCATTCCAACACACCCACTACCTCCCACACCTCCCTACTAATACCTGTTGCTATGTTTGTTGGTGTATTTGGTTTTATATGCATCATTTATATCAGGGCTTTATGAAGGACCAAATTACTGCCAGTCACATATGTTTTGGTGGTCACATGGATGTTAACTGTTCAGCCAGTTTACAAACTTTAAAATGTGTCTGATGACCTGAAATGGGGACTACAAACACACATGACAACATTTACACTTACTTCTAAGGCATAACTAGCAATATATATATGGTTTTGGAACACCGTTTCGTTTTTGCTCCTTTATTTTGTTACCCGTCCACCACCCGTCCACCCATATTTATACCCTTCCACAATGGGTTTTACCAATAAAAATGGTGTACAGGTCTCTGCATAAAGCTATGATTTATTTTAGCATCAACTGTTATATGGTGGGGAAAAAATTAAAACCCCAACTTTGCTAAACTTGTTATTTAATAATTGTATTTATATTGTCTTGAAGAATTTGTATATATATCGCTGTCAGTCGATGTGGTAATTTCTATTCTAGTACATTTGTTAAATGACCTTTACCTTTTACCATTACCTTTACCTTTACATTCAGTTTACACCTACTTTAATTAAAATAATTTATTTTTTAATAAATGCTCTGGTTGATCCACAATAAGATTATAATATTATACTTGCTGAATTGTTACACACCACAATAAATGTTTTTGAGAAACCACATTTATAAGAAATATAGTGACTTAGATGTACTCACCAACACATGTGTGACCAGTCGCTTCAAGTCCGTATCCATCAAAACAGGCCGAGTCACATTTCCCTTCTCCCTGCGTGCTACAGCTACTGGCGCAGTGTGTGTCACACGCTGAATGGATGAGACAAGGGTATGATATTTCACAAGTAGTCACACTGATGGCAAACATTCAACAGTCCACACAGGACAGCTATGTATTCAACAGTGTCTGTAGTAAGACTGAATAATGCCATGACACGTGACACCTTAGCTGAATATATGAAACCATAAACAAATGTTCACCATGTACCAAATTCTCCGGTCACTGAATCGGACTCCATGTTTTCTTAAAAGATAAACTGAAATGTGTGTGTGTGTGTGTGTGTGTGTGTGTGTGTGTGTGTGTGTGTGTGTGTGTGTGTGTGTGTGTGTGTGTGTGTGTGTGTGTGTGTGTGTGTGTGTGTGTGTGTGTGTGTGTGTGTGTGTGTGTGTGTGTGTGTGTGTGTGTGTGTGTGTGTGTGTGTGTGTGTGTGTGTGTGTGTGTGTGTGTGTGTGTGTGTGTGTGTGTGTGTGTGTGTGTTTTGTGTGTTGTGTATGTGGTGGTGTGTGGTGTTGCATGTTCATTGTGTGTGCATGTGTGTGTGTGTGTGTGTGTGTGTGTGTGTGTGTGTGTGTGTGTGTGTGTGTGTGTGTGTGTGTGTGTGTGTGTGTGTGTGTGTGTGTGTGTGTGTGTGTGTGTGTGTGTGTGTGTGTGTGTGTGTATGTGAGTATGAATGTGAGGCTAATGATATATGTAGATATCTGTATCAGTTGGATTTGTGCATGGAATTATTCTGTCACACAGTCTCAGTTATACTTACACGCAGAAATTTAAAACATTCAAGAATAAAAATTCACACCATTTCTCTAGCAACAGGAAGAAGAAATTACACTCATGGACGCATTTATATATCTGTCGTTGCAGGTATAGTCACACGTGTCCGCTCCATTTACCTTACATCCTAAATTACATTGTGGGTCACATGCTGGAATAAAGATACAACACATTTATCAGTCATCAGTCATCAGAGTTCAGTTTCAGTTATATACGTTTTTCTCTCCATCATGACTTTTATATACATGATTGATACAGCCAGCCAGTCTAGCATCAGTGTTCAACACAATTCTGTGCTACTGTTTCATTGCTGTGACACTGTTACATCTATACACTCTTACATCTACACATTAAGGAAGTGTAAGAAACACTTCCTGCATATCACTTAAATATAAAACCAACTCTGATTTGTATTGAGCAGAATACAAGAAACCTACTTAGAGTCTAATGCCATGTTCCCCAAACCTGGCAGACACCTAACCTCTAGAGCTGTGTCAGTGGGACAGTATACAAATACAGTAGAACCCCCTCGTGAACAACCCCCCCCAATTAATGACCACATGTCTTTTGCTTTTTACGACCGTTTTTCCACTGTCTACGCTGTATGAACGTCCCCTCGTCAACAACCACCTCGCAAACGTATTTTTTAACCTAAATCTTGCAATGAACTCTCACATAGATGTGTGACTAATGGGACATGGGTGCATAAAAACAACAAATCACATGATAACAACCATTAATTTTGTGACCAAACTATGAAAACGACAACTAATGGCCACCAAACGTTCCTCATATATCTTATACACAAACTTGCACAAAACTCGCCAACGAACATCGACATGGTCTGTGATTACTGTAATATCCATATCGTGTATGATAAAAATTTAGGTTTTAGGTTAAGTTTTAGGTTAGTATAAGATAAAATCAGAATTTCTGATGCGTATTTATGTAGTGACACCACATTAAAATACCGGCATTACGCCACGGTAATCTAGGGCCTGCACGTAACCGCCGCTGACGATGTTGAGTTTAACACAATTTTTATTTGTGAATTTTATTCTTTACAGGAATTTAAATGATTTTATTTTATAACCTAGAATGTGTATATGAAATATAAGTTACGAGAGAGGAAGTTTGGCGGCTGTAAGAAATTGTTTTCATGGTTAGGTCAGAAAGTAAAAGCTCGTTTTGCACCACTGGAAAGACGAAGAAAATGGCGACCATGGCACAATTACCCTGACGCTGTGAGGTAGCAGCACTTTTTAGCCCCTTAGACCGAATTTGAAATAACACATTAAATAAGGATACTTTTATTAGATAATATGTTCAAAAATTGAACTTATACTAGAACATGTCACACAAAACAAACAGAAAAGAAAAAGTTTCATTGTTAATGTGTAGTCAAATATTTTTATTTTCCACTTTTTATTTTGTGTATTTTATCAAGAGCATACATGCTATATGGATGTTAATATTATTATGATATTCATAAATGTATGAATTTATCTAAAACATTAAAATAACCTAATCCCTCACGAGAGAACCACCCCTGGTTTAAGACCGCTCCACTCCGATTGAGGGGTTTACTGTATTATCTCCCAGTAAGTCCAGGCTGGCACATGCAAAATGTGGACATGCAAGTTGTTGTGAGGCCCAGAGGTGCCCTTAGAAACATTCAATCAAAAAATGTTGTGTACCAATGTACCCTAAGATATGCCTATGCAAAATAGGAAAAAAAGTGACATAAGACGTTTTGGAAAAAAACCTTTTACCAGTTTTTGGGCCTTTACAACAATCCAATCAACTAAAACATTATTGTGCATAGCAGCAGTGCCCTAAGATATGCCTATGCCAAATCATAATGATAAAAATAACACTCAACCGTTTCTGAGATATGGGAGCTAATGATGCACAATGGACACAGGGATGACATAAACTCATGGGACCTTTAGCCCAAAGGACTAAAAAATACAACCAATCTACTCAGTGTGTTATTATAAAAAAAAACTGTACAAAACTAACATTCAGATAAAATATAGAACACATTATATTAGTTATATTAAAACTGTTAATTAAACAAAATAAATAAATAAAATGTACTAAAAAAATATTTAGACTAACAATATCAATATTATTGCACCAAAGCACTAATATATGTGATAATAAACGGAATGGAGTTCAAAATGTGACTTCATATTTAAAACACCTTCATTTGTCAATATCTGTCAGTGTTTCACTGAAAACCTGTGCACTTTCAGCACCTACTTACCACCACATGTGCCATCACTGTTCATCACAAATCCACCAGTGCACATATCACACATGGTAGTATCACCAGCTTCACATTGATAACAGTTCTCGACAGCACACACTGGAAGAAAACACACTTCACATTGAAAACACCACATAAATCTGTAAATACAAAGTATTTTTACCATTATTTAACCATGTGATATAGATCAAGAGTTGAAATGTGGAAATATATAGCAAATCTGTTTCTGAAGAAAATTTTATTAATGCTTACACTGGCACAATTACGTAATGGTGACATATATATTGTACACATCAATCTATTGTACACATCACTGAGAATGTGCATTGCTCTTAGATTGAAATATCCACATTTGTTATCAATCGTGTGTTTAAAATAATTGAATAAGCGATCACAATGAGTTGTGTGAAAAATACAGACAAAACCAAAGAGCTTGTCATAACATGTGCAACCACTAAATTCAGAGGTGTATGACAAATGCATGCAAAGTGATTTATATATCCACAACAAAAGTCAAAAACGATATTGGAACGGTACACATGATTTTGCAGTTATTAAAAGCAACCAGTGATCAAAGTTCACCTATCCAATGTCAAAGAAACTACTTTCAAAGCAGAATTTATCTAAATTTATGTTAAATCTAACCAAGTGGTATTTGGCATCCATATTACATGTACGTAAACGTAAATTTTCTATATCTAAATAAACAAATTGGCAAACATACCTAATCTCATTATTTATTAATACGTATCTGTATACTGACAAAGACGATACTAGCAGAAGGAACAGTGTACATTGAAGTCAGATACTTTCCGTCAGTGTCAACTTACCATCACACGCTGTGTTATCAGCACTCAGGATATACCCATTAGCACAGTCGCTACATGAATCCGGCGTTGCTACTATCACACATGAGGCAATTAGCAACATTACACGCTGGAAGAAATCACACACACATTTCACATCGATGATGCACCAAAATTATGTAAACATACTATATTTGTCATAGTAACTAAAAATGGGCCATGTGGCCCTGAAGTCATTTGGACTACATAATGAGTTGGTAATTATGAATGAAATGTGTTTTGGTGAATTATAGTCAAGATGAGATGACCCAAAACACAGTAAGAATTGTGAGAATGCTGCAGACAACATCAATAAAATGTATTAATTTTAATTCTAAAGTTGTCCAGAATATAAAGTTTGTTCTATGTTTGTCATTTATTTAACTAGTAGACACTGCAGTCACATCAGTTTAAAAATAACTAAACAATCATCTAAATAAACATTACTTGCATTTTTAGAAAATCAGTAGTTATGAAGATTTGGCTTAAAACATGCAGGCAGAAGGAGAGGTGCTGCCCATTTTAACAGTGCTCTACTGTGTTACTAATATAGTCCCTATCTCAGCTGTCACTAGACCCAATTAGTTACAGTGCCCCATTAACACGGGTGGGGAGTGGTGAGAAGAAATAAAAATGAACCACCGGTAACACCTCGATTTCTTAAAAATAATACCTACTTTGTCGTTACAGGTCACATGTTAACAAAAGATCTGGCCATTGCACAAAATAGATAATGAATATTGATTTTCAATTATAATTATATAAATGGTGGTCTGGTTAAACAAATTATTTGCATATGTCAAAGAACTAGAGCAACTCGTTGTCATCATGTGTTACACATCCATAACAATTACATCTTCCTCCCGTGTCTGGCCTTAAACTATGTCTGATTAGGTTTTTATAAACAAAAGTAAATATTTCCAGAATTATTACACATCCAAATCTAATTTTTGAGGAACCACATTTATAAAAAATAGTGAAATACACGTACTCACCAACACACCTGGAATCAACGTCAAGTCCATATCCATCAACACAGCTATGATTTATTTTAGCATCAACTGTTATATGATGGGGAAAAAATGAAAACCCAGCTTTGCTAAACTTGTTATTTAATAATTGTATTTATATTGTCTTGAAGAATTTGTATACATATCGCTCTCAGTCGATGTGATAATTTCCATTCTAGTACATTTATTAAATGACCTTTACCAACAACAACTCTTATTTATTTATTGTAGCAAACAAGCTCAGGCTTCTGCCTGTAAGCACCAGCAGGTATAAATCCTTTTTTGACATTCAGTGTACACCTACTTTAATTAAAATAAAAAACATTTTAATAAATGCTCTGGTCGATCCACAATAAGATTATATACTTGCTGAATTGTTACACATTACAATAAATGTTTTTGAGAAACCACATTTATAAGAAAAATAGTGATGTAGATATACTCACCAACACATGTGTGACCAGTCGTTTCAAGTACATATCCATCGACACAGGCCATGTCACATTTCCCTTCTCCCTCAATGATACAGCCGCTGTATGTGGCACAGTGAGTGTCACACGCTAAATGGATGAGACAAGGGTATGATATTTCACAAGTAGTCACACTGATGGCAAACATTCAACACTCCACATCACCTACCATACCCCATATCACAGCCCACACCCCAAAACTCCATATCACCTACCATACCCCATATCACAGCCCACACCCCCAACACCAACCATTCCCCATATCACACTCCACACCCCCAACACTCCACGTCACCATCCATACCCCATATCACAGCCCACACCCCCAACACTCCACATCACCACGCATACCCCATATCACAGCCCACACCCCTAACATTCCACATCACCACCCATACCCAATATCACAGCCCACACCCCCAACACTCCACATCACCTACCATACCACATGTCACAGCCCAACATTCCACATCCCATGTCCCATGTCACAGCCTACACCCCCAACACTCCACATGCATCACCTACCATACCCTATGTCACAGCCCACACCCCCAACACTCCACATCACCTACCATACCCCATGTCACACCCCAACACTCCACATCACCTACCATACCCAATGTCACAGCCCACACCCCCAACACTCCACATCACCTACCATACCCCATGTCACAGCCTACACCCCCAACACT
The DNA here is from genome assembly GCA_025642075.2 of Ridgeia piscesae. Taxonomy (NCBI): domain Eukaryota; kingdom Metazoa; phylum Annelida; class Polychaeta; order Sabellida; family Siboglinidae; genus Ridgeia; species Ridgeia piscesae. The sequence continues at coordinate 34,790 of JAODUO010001837.1, forward strand.
CCACATCACCTACCATACCACATGTCACAGCCCAACATTCCACATCACCACCCATACCCCATGTCACAGCCTACACCCCCAACACTCCACATCACCTACCATACCACATGTCACAGCCCAACATTCCACATCCATTCCATGTCACAGCCTACCCCAACATCCACCATCACCTACTCCCATGTCACAGCCTACACCCCCAACACTCCACATCACCTACCATACCCCATGTCACACCCCAACATTCCACATCACCACCCATACCCCATGTCACAGCCTACACCCCCAACACTCCACATCACCTACCATACCCCATGTCACACCCCAACATTCCACATCACCACCCATACCCCATGTCACAGCCTACACCCCCAACACTCCACATCACCTACCATACCCCATGTCACACCCCAACACTCCACATCACCTACCATACCCCATGTCACAGCCACACCCCCAACACTCCACATCACCTACCATACCCCATGTCACACCCCAACATTCCACATCACCACCATACCTGCCACCCTCACATACCTACCATCCCCTGTCACACCCCAACACTCCACATCACCTACCATACCCCATGTCACACCACACCCCAACACTCCACATCACCTACCATACCCCATGTCACCCCACACCCCACACATCCCATTCCCCACCCTCCAATCACCTACCATACCCCATGTCCACACCCCAACACTCCACATCACCTACCATACCCATGTCACAGCCACACCCCCAACACTCCACATCACCTACCATACCCCATGTCACACCCCAACACTCCACATCACCTACCATACCCATGTCACAGCCCACACCCCAACACTCCACATCACCTACCATACCCCATGTCACACCCCAACACTCCACATCACCTACCATACCCCATGTCACAGCCACACCCCCAACACTCCACATCACCTACCATACCCCATGTCACAGCACACCCCAACACTCCACATCACCTACCATACCCCATGTCACAGCCTACACCCCCAACACTCCACATCACCTACCATACCCCATGTCACAGCCACACCCCAACACTCCACATCACCTACCATACCCCATGTCACAGCCACCCCAACACTCCACATCACCTACCATACCCCATGTCATACACCCCAACATCCACATCACCATACCATACCCCATGTCACTGCCCACACCCCAACACTCCACATCACCAACTATACCCCATATCACCACCCATACCCCATATCACCACCCATACCCCAACACCCTGCATTACCACCCACACCAAATGAGCACACAATTAAGGTATGTACAACATCTGCTGTGTTTTGGCAATGGCCTATAAGGAGTGAAAATGAACTGACCTCCACATGACGTTTTGGCAGCATTTGGACCATAGCCATCATTGCAAACGTCACACTGTGTAGCCCCACTTGTTGAACAGTCGAAACACTCTGCCACACTACAGACTGGAACACACAAAACAGTGCACAGTGGTGGTGAAACTGTGGCTAAAGGTGAAACTGATTGCCCCACAGACGCTACATGTCACACCGCCTCCCACACCCCAACAAATACCAACCCACAATGTACCAAACAGCAATGTCAGCATCCATCATCATTTATCCTCTAAGAAACAGACAGTAATGGCAGCATATATCACACATCTTTTATCATGTAGCACACCTTCAAATGATCTAGTAAAAGGGATGTAATAATTTTTTTCAAAGACAAATTTGCATTCAATGATTTGAAGTAGCAGTGTGCCTATGCTTCATTGATGCAATATCACAAATTAATATATCGCTCTTTGTTATGTTATAATTAATACTCTGCAGTGAACAGCAGAAATGTGGCAAAAATGTGTACCAAATCGTTCACGTTTGTGGTACTTTATGACAGTGTGGCTTTCCATATGGCTTTATATATTTGCTGCAAATTGAAAACCTTCGCCTGTAAACATATTTAGCTACTTATGATTTCTGGTCAGTCAATAATTTTTTTTTAGATCTTCACTACAGATGTTACACACAATCAATGCCACCAGAGAAACAAGAGTTTCAATGAGTTCAAGTATAAACGTGTTGATTCACCTGTGTTATCTCCTGAAATATAACTTCTTGTGATAACAAGGCCGTTTCAATTTATTTTCTATACACTGGACAGTTAATAGACAATACCGTATTTTTTTACATTACAATGCACCCTTTCACAATGGACTTTAGGTAAATCATACCCACCCCACAACCTCCTACACTATAAAACAACTCCATACTATTCCACACCTCAACACACACCACTACCAACTACACCTGATAAAACACATACATGCAACGTATGTCATGTATGGGCAATGAAGAGTGAAGAGTAAAAATGAACTGACCCTCGCATGCGGTTCCATCACTGTTCTTAGCATAACCATCGTTGCAGGTCGTCTCACAATGTCCAGCACTTGTGCACGTTTTACAGTTGTCAGCACATGCTGGAACACACAAAGAACATTGTGTTGTGATCAAGAAACTGTGAATAATGTCAATGTCCTAAGTTTGCAATCAATGATTTTAAGTAGCAGTGTTCTATGCAGGCTGCGCCCATGATTCATTGATGCAATATCACAAATTAATACATTGCAATTTGTTATGTTATAATTAAGTCTGCAATGAATAGAAGAAATTTAGCAAAAATGCACACTGAAATGGTCACATCAGCAACGCTTTGCAATGGTATGACTTTGCAATGGTATGACTTTGCCATGGTATGGCTTTCAGCCGATATAATTCGCAGCAAATCGAAAAACGTTGCTTGTAAACATATTTGGATACTAATAATTTCTGGTTGGTCAATTAGAAAATGTGTTGATCTTCATTGCAGATGTTGCACAAAATCAATGCCACCAGAGAAGCAAAAGTTTCAATGAGTTGAAATGAAAACGCTTTGATTCCCTTGTGTTATCACCTAAAATATAACTTCATGTTTTTTCTGCACACTGGACAGTTAATAGATAGTCTCTGAATTGTTTTACAGTACAATACACCATCTCATAATGGACTTTAGGTAAATCACCCACCCCACAACCTTCTACGTACAAAACTCCTCCACACTATTCCACACCTCAACACACGCCACTACCAACTACACCTGATAAAACACATACATGCTATGTATGTCATGTTTGGGCAGTGGTATGTGAAGAGTAAAAATGAACTGACCCTCGCATGCGGTTCCATCACTGTTCTTAGCATAACCATCGTTGCAGGTCGTCTCACAATGTCCAGGAGTTGTGCACGTTTTACAGTTGTCAGCACATTCTGGAACACACAAAGAACATTGTGTTGTGATCAAGAAACTGTGAATAATATCTCTCATGTACACTACACACTGTTTTCACTTATAGACACTTTAAAACAGAAGGTAACGTCAACATCACATCATACTCAGTCTCATTCTCTCATGCAGTAGAGTGTAATTGTGCCTTTGCATGTATTTGGTCTATGTGTGTGCATGTATGCATGTGTGTGTGTGTGTGTGTGTGTGTGTGTGTGTGTGTGTGTGTGTGTGTGTGTGTGTGTGTGTGTGTGTGTGTGTGTGTGTGTGCATATATGTGTGTGTGTGTGCATGTGCATGTGCATGTGCATGTGCATGTGCGTGTGTGGGGTTGTGTGTGTGTGTGTGTGTGTGTGTGTGTGTGTGTGTGTGTCTGTGTGAACGTGCATGCATGCATGTGTGTGCGTGTGTGTGTGTGTGCGTGTACGTGCATGCTTGTGTGTGTGTGTGTGCGTGTGCGTGTGCATGTGCCTGTGCGTGTGCGTGTGCGTGTGCGTGTGCGTGTGCGTGTGCGTGTGCGTGTGCGTGTGTGGAGTGTGCAGGCACATGCCTGTGTGTATTTGTTTGTGAGCCTGCATGTTAATTTGTGCATTTGCTAGCATGCATGTGCCATGTGTTTATGGGCATATGCATGTGAGTGTGGGTGTAGGATATATGTCAATTGGATTTGTGCGTCGAATTTTTTTACAACAAAAGTGGCACTCCCCTCAGTGAACTGTTAGTTACATTTTGATCAAATAAACTGGGAAACAAAAGTAACTTTTTGAGACAATGTGGAAAGCAATCATTGTATAACAATTTCATCTCATAATACACTTTATGTTAATTAAACCATCATTCATCATTGTTAAACTGCGTAATATGTTTATGTTAATATTTATATTTTATATTATATTATATTTTGATCATTCCCACATCCAGTGTTAACACTAACATAATAATAACTTCTAGAAGCCTTACCTTCACAAGTGTTTTTAAAACTTACAGTATATATGTTTCATTGATAGAGTCAGAGATTAATCCTTGTAAATTTAATGCCCAAGGCACAAACTATCTAGGAAGAAAATACTGACAAAAACATTAATGTATCCTCATACATGGTTGATTATAAGTAGATATATGGAAGTTTTCATCAACAGGTGCTGTCAGTCCAGTCATAATTCCAATATGCAGTCTTCCATTGCTTAAATGACTGCAAAACATAATAAGAATTTCTAGTAGCCTTGCCTTTACAGGTATTGTCTAAAGCATCGAGTCCAAAGCCATCTCCGCATTTCCCACTGTCACATTTGCCAGCTCCATTCAAATGACACTCAGTGCAATCGCTGCCACACACTGAAATAAATTCAGTCACATGTGAGTTTTTGTAAGTAGCACATTTATACATACAGTACTTCTCAGTTCTTTTTATCACAGTAAACCCTGAGTTTTGTCTTACTAAAAGTTCAGAAAATAGTCAGAAAGATATCGGGAGATGTGCAAAGAATGGTGGATGAATACATGAATGACAGCATGAAAGAGAACCAGAGAGGCTGGTGTGAGCAGCCATGGATGATGAGAAAAGAAGAAGCAAACAATGAGAAAAGAAGCAGACAAGTGATGTAGCCCCCATCCTGCAGGGAGTGAGGGGGAACACTAGAAGATCTGGCAGTGTCTAGAATAATTTGTTCAGCATCGCCACTGATAAAAAAATACCTTTTCAAAATGTGGCCAAAACCAAATGTGTACATTGCACATTAAGCAATATGGTTATGAATACAGTAATTGAAACTATTGCCAAAAATGGCAAAAAGTTTATTTGAGCCTATCCTTAAATTCATTGTCCAATAGTATTAATTGAGCAATATATTTTCAAGTAAAATTGCAATAATAAAAAATATCCTACTAGTGCATAACCTCTTAATTTAGATTTGGTTCTTATTATTTTAGTTTAAATATATTGCATAGTTAATTGGCAAAACACCCAATTTATTATACAATGAACAATCCTACAATAACCTATATGTACATGAAAATATCATTCAATATGTCATAATTCTTGATAAGCTGCACATCATATTAATAATGACTACTGGTAGCAAAACTGTCCATCTTTGGACGAGTGCTGGTCATTCATATGTGACAGTCACGGCAGTGTGAACCAAATGTTAGGACACTCACACAACTACGATTCCATGTTCACACAGTTAGGACACTCACACAACTACCATTCTATGTTCACACAGTTAGGACACTCACACAACTACCATTCCATGTTCACACAGTTAGGACACTCACACAACTACCATTCCATGTTCACACAGTTAGGACACTCACACAACTACCATTCCATGTTCACTCAGTTAGGACACTCACACAACTACCATTCCATGTTCACACAGTTAGGACACTCACACAACTACCATTCCATGTTCACACTGTTAGGACACTCACACAACTACCATTCCATGTTCACACAGTTAGGACACTCACACAACTACCATTCCATGTTCACACAGTTAGGACACTCACACAACTACCATTCCATGTTCACACAGTTAGGACACTCACACAACTACCATTCTATGTTCACATAGATGTGTAAACAAGAGTGTCACAGACATTTTGCAATACATGTTATAAATAGCAATGGTCAGAGAGAAACTTGAGTTTCATATCCAGTAAAAGAACCTAATCATGGTAGTGTACAATTTTCAAATCATGTTCGTGTTGCTGTAGTAATCATAGACCTGTTGTGTCAGAGGCTTGTACTTCATGTTGTTAAGCAATTTAGTCCATGATGCAGAAGACAGTTTTCCAAATTATTTACAATGCATATAAGCTTGGTAGCATTATTAAGTTATTTTTTACATAACTATTTTCTGAAACAGTTAACAAGAATGCTGTCAAGCATTGTTGAATTATATTTTACATTGTGGAAGTTACTTGTTTTCCATCCAAAAAACACACACAAATACTTCATGTATGGGGTATTTCTAAAATTTAAAATATATATGTTTCATTGATAGGGTCAGAGATTAATCCTTGTAAATTTAATGCCCAAGGCACAAATTATCTAGGAAGAAAATACTGACAAAAACATTCATGTATCCTCATACATGGTTGATTTTAAGTTGATACAGTCGCGCCTCGCTATAACGCGACTCGCTATAACGCGAATCGGCTATAACGCGGTCGGTCATGGACCCGAATTTCTGCCGCCAGGGGGAAAATGGGCGCTACAGCTAACAATAACGCTGTAATTAACTGTCTCTTATGTTTATGAAATCCTCATGTTTGTCTTGTACAGGTGTATCTAGAAACAATTTAATGATATTAAGAAATTTAACACAGAAGTACAACTGCGCTGCTGAGTTCGTTGTTTGTTGTGCCCCTGGCTTCTGCTCTGCCGTCGGCTTCGCGGCACCAATCCAATCGTTTTCAAACCGATCTATTGTGTAACCAGCGCTTGGTTTGTGTGGTAATTTCTTAAGTGTTTGTTTAAAACGTTACCAATTCCTTTGATTGCATTTAATTAACTTTAGGCACAGTAAATTTGGTACAAAGTCCTGTTTGTTTGCCCCGATATCAATCGCGTTTGTCTCCTGCCAGTTCGCTGTGGCTTCGCGCGAAGGCGCCCGTTCACTGTGGCTTCCGCGAACGGGCGCCTTCGCCGGCTTGTAAATGGCAATTAAATTGCTTACGAATCGGGCGGTGAAAAAAATCATAATGGTACTGAAATGGCAGGCTAATGTTATGTTATGTTTTCTTCACTACGTATACGAAAAAACATTTACTTGTGCGCAAATATACGAATTCGTCAACTGCGTGTGAACCGCAGTAGCCTCGAACCACCGTGAATTGCATTATAAATCGGCACGGTAAATGTGCGATCTAAATTTATATTTTGGGATTGATTAAAAGATGAAATTAAGCCAATAGTGAGCGCAACTAGTATAAGTATTAATATTTGACCGACTTCGGCAACATGTCAATTCATTTGTGCGTTTCGGCTGCTGAGTTCAAGGTTATTTTAGACCGCGTACTGTGTTATCGCTCCGCCTCAGTTCGCATCGCCAGACGAGGCGCGTTGGCTCTGAATTTATTTCAAAACTGTACAACATTCGCAAGATGTACTCAGTTCAACATTCGACAGTGTATATTACTTTAACGTAATACACATTTACATTGGTTCCAATGTCCGTTAGTTTTATAAATCATGCATCACATTGGCTTCGGTTGCTGTTGTGGCATTTGTGGGTGGTGGCGCCCCGGCGGAATATAATCTATAACGCGCCTCGTTTACAACGCGGTTCCATTTCGTGGGCCCCAACTACCGCGTTATAACGAGGCGCGACTGTATATGGAAGTTTTCATCAACAGGTGCTGTCAGTCCAGTCATAATTCCAATATGCAGTCTTCCATTGCTTAAATGACTGCAAAACATAATAAGAATTTCTAGTAGCCTTACCTTTACAGGTATTGTCTAAAGCATCGAGTCCAAAACCATCTCCGCATTTCCCACTGTCACATTTGCCAGCTCCATTCGTATGACAGCCAGTGCATTCGCTGCCACACACTGAAAGAAATTCACTCACATGTGAGTTTGTATAAGTAGCACATTTATACATGTAGTACTTCACAGTTGCTGTTACCACAGCTTCACATGAGTTTCATCTTCCTAAAAGTCTAGAAATTAGTCAGAAATAGAACGAGGTGGACAGGACACGTGGAAAGAAAATGTGGAGACAGAGTGTCAACAGAAACGTAGAAAGCAAAAGAGGACGGCAAATGATGACAAGATGTACCAAAGCTGGTATACACATGACATGAAAGAGAATGAGGGAGGGCTGGCCTGAGCAGCCATGAATGAACGGTCATCGTGGATGAGAGAAAGAGGTGAAGACATTAAATTGCAATAAGATATTTTTAAAAACATATCCTGCTGGTGTACATCTACTTAGTGTATATTCTGATCTCATTATTTTTTTACATACATTGCTCAAATAACAGACAAAATATCAAATCTATTATACAATATACTGACCCCCACAATATATGAAAACACCATTCGATACGTCACAATTCTTGATAAGTCCCTCACAATGTGTGAGACTGTCAACTAATATTCGTATTGCTAGCATGAATTAAGCAATTTAATCCATGCAGGGGTCACATTTCCAAAGTATTCGCAATGCATGTGAGCTTCTTAGCATTGCTAAATCATGTTTTACACAGTAGAAATTACACATTTACCCTAAAAATACATAGGAACACTTCAAGTGTGGATATTTCCCAAAAATGCAGGATTTATATTTAGATCACGTGGTCGTAGATTAATCCCTGATAGTTTAACCCCCAAACTGCCAAGAATTAAAACTAACATATCTGCATACGTATATACATACTCAATTATTGGTTGATATCTGGAAGTTTTCATCAGAAGTTGTCAGTCCGGCCATTATTCCGACATACAGTGTTACCACTGTTTATATGCGTGCAGAATATAATAATAATTTCTAGAAGCCTTACCATTACATGTATTCTCTGCATCAGGCCCAAAACCATCTTCACATTGGCCAGGGTCACATTTGCCAGCAAGGTTGACATCACAGATAAGACAGTGGGCACTGCACTCTGAAATCAATTCAGTCACATGTGAGTGTCTATAAGATAAGATCAGCTTTATTCATTGCTGTTACAATAAAACATTGGAATGCATTGTAATGTTGGGTCGTCGTACAAGTATGTTCATGACAATACACTCACATGCACCAAACGATTATTATAAAATATACTACTACTTTAAATAAAATAAATACATAAATAATTAAGAGCAATCACATACAATAGGTCCGAATAAAAAGTTGTTCTTTATAATATCGATAAATAACAGCTGATATGATCCAGTATAAATCTAAAATCATAAAATGTAAAATGTTGAATAAAATAATATATAATAAATTAGATTTTTTAGAATAACATTAGTTTTACCTTATTATGCATCAAGCAATAATACTACATATCTGTTTTTATAAATTATTTAACTATTTCTGCTGTTTTTCCTGAATATATGGGTATAGAGTATATCAAGTATCTAATATCTAATGTTACAATATTTATTTATTTAACTGTAATAGAAAGTGTCCTTTGGTAGTTATGAATGAAATGTATTTTGGTGAGTCATAATCACTGCCTTGTCTCTTCACCATAATTATCTAACTGTCATTTTCTCTGGTTATTCATACAAGATGACCAGAAACACCAAGAGACCTAATGGTGGAGTGTGCATGCAGAGTGATGCCATAAGTTTGTTGGACTTTCAGCCCAAAGTACTAAAAATTTTACTGTTTTTGTGATATGAATTAATATTGACTTTCTGTCAATTGAAACAAAAACCAGATTTTACAATCTTCAATTGGTAGTGATCATGTTTCTACTGATGTTTTTTTGATACATTGATCAGCATTTTCAGGGTATTGACAGAGCTTGTTTCTGAAAATAACAGGTATTGTTAGCTGACTAAATTACACCGACAACAGCATAGCAATTTTGTACCAAGATACTAGGTCCTATGTGGAGTAACTGAAAAACACACACCATTCTTATGCTGTATTAGATTTATTGTAGAGATAAAAATATTTGATGACATTTAATTTTCAATCAATTGTTTTTTTAAATGGATTTTGTTAGATTTTACGTTTACAACCACCCAGCATTAACATGCCATGTTAAACTTATCATTTTGCCAATATCTTAGTAGATTTGGTAACATTAGCTACAGCACTAGCAACAACTACACATTGTAATAGAATAGAACAATAATTCAGGCATCACTATTTGACCCTCCTGAGTCACTGCCTCCTGTATTGGTGTGAACATGCACATACATAGCAACTATTGTTAATGTGAACATTGAGACATCAACTCACGATCACAGATCTTTGTGCTTGGGTTGAAGGTGTATCCAATTTCACAGGTTGGATCACATTTATCAGACTTTAGTACATCGCAGTTGCTGCACCCCCAGGAACATTCTGAAATTACATTTCATATACTTTTGCACTTTCACACATGCTCTGAATGATCCACACCAACTTCTCCAGCACTCCACTCTGTCCTAGGCACCACCAGCACTCCACTCTGTCCTAGGCACCACCAGCACTCCACTCTGTCCTAGGCACCACTAGCAGCACCACTCCACTCTTGTCCTAGGGTTCAGGTACCACACAGTTGTCCTTAGCACACTAGTACTCCACTCTGTCCTAGGCACCACCAGCACTCCACTCTGTCCTAGGCACCACCAGCACTCCACTCTGTCCTAGGCACCACCAGCACTCCACTCTGTCCTAGGCACCACCAGCACTCCACTCTGTCCTAGGCACCACCAGCACTCCACTCTGTCCTAGGCACCCTACACTCCACTCTGTCCTAGGCACCACACACTCCACTCTGTCTAGGCACCACCAGCACTCCACTCTGTCCTAGGCACCACCAGCACTCCACTCTGTCCTAGGCACCACCAGCACTCCACTCTGTCTAGGCACCACCAGCACTCCACTCTGTCCTAGGCACCACCAGCACTCCACTCTGTCCTAGGCACCACCAGCACTCCACTCTGTCTAGGCACCACCAGCACTCCACTCTGTCCTAGGCACCTCCAGCACTCCACTCTGTCCTAGGCACCACCAGCACTCCACTCTGTCTAGCCACCACCAGCACTCCACTCTGTACTAGGCACCACTACCACTCCACTCTGTCCTAGGCACCTCCAGCACTCCACTCTGTCCTAGGCACCACCAGCACTCCACTCTGTCTAGGCACCACCAGCACTCCACTCTGTCCTAGGCACCACTAGCACTCCACTCTGTCCTAGGCACCACCAGCACTCCACTCTGTCCTAGGCACCACTACCACTCCACTCTGTCCTAGGCACCACCAGCACTCCACTCTGTCCTAGGCACCACTAGCACTCCACTCTGTCCTAGGCACCACTACCACTCCACTCTGCCCACTCCACTCTGTCCTAGCACCACCAGCACTCCACTCTGTCCTAGGCACCACCAGCACTCCACTCTGTCCTAGGCACCACCAGCACTCCACTCTGTCCTAGGCACCACCAGCATTCCACTCGGTCCTAGGCACCACTAGCACTCCACTCTGTCCTAGGCACCACTACTCCACTCTGTCCTAGGCACCACCATGCCAGTTCTTGTGGTACTACATCACAGGCAATCTCAAGGTTTACAGCTGCATGGCAGTGTCTTGCGTCCCTCTGGGGTGGTCCTCTCCCTCAGTTATATGCCACCACTCTGTAACCGAGACTGGCTGCGGCAAGTACGGGAACTGATACACGGGACTCAGGCTTTGAGAAGTGAGCGACCACTGGGAGGACTGAACAGCCAACATTGACTGTCATATGAAGTCTGGTTTGCCACCTTCAATATGGGAACAATGACCGCAAATTGAGCGGAGAAGAATGTAGCAGATAAGGAGGTTGCTAAACCAAGAGATGAAAAACAACAGGAATTATGTGGGAAGACTGCAGGTAAATAATTCACCTTTAAACTTACTAGAGACAGACATAGGGGTATACCTACAAAAATGCTTACATACCTGAACATGTCTGACTGCTGGTAATGAAGACAAAGTACGGTTCACAGCTGTCTGGATCACATTTATCCATGCCATTGATGTCACAGTTGATACAGTGCATAGCGCATTCTGAATGGCACAGAAAGTTACTTCATAGTGATAATGATAACAATAGAAAAACACATGAACATATGCAAAGACACACACACGTCTATATATATATATATATATATATATATATATATATATATATATATATATATATATATATATATATATATATTATATATATATATATATATATATATATATTTATATATATATATATTATATAAATATATATATATCCAGTTTAATCAAACCCTGCAAACAAAACCAAATACCTCAAGTTACAATTGACAGGTCACTTAATTATTCAAAACATCTATCCCAGTTCATGAAAAATTCAACCCCTGATGCAATTTACCCTGGTGACTGGCAGATCAAAACTTTGATGTTCTCAAACAATCTACTGTTCCACCAACGTGACATTGCTGTGCCCACACACACCAACTTGATGCAACACTAAACAACAGTCTCCAACAGTGACAACAGCTGCACCTGGACAAAAGTGTGTGTTCTCAACTCCCCTTCCCACAGCATGCCTGTTGTATCAACAGCTGCCTGAAAAAGCACTAATTAGTAATGACTGGATGAGAAGGTGGGATGCCACAACTTGTAGGCTAAGGCAATTAATCCCCTGTCACTTACATCAATGAAACCAGTCTGACAAGACAAGCAGACACTCCCTGTCATGTCTCAACTGAATAAACCGTTACAACAGGTTCTAGCCTAACTAGAATCAGATGGGGCCAAGACCATAAATGTCACATGTGTGGCAGACCACAGGCAACATCACCAGTGAGTGTCCACTACACACATTTTACATGAACCTGATCAGGCTTGAAGGCCAGCACATGGCTGCTTCAATGTCTTCAATGTGATACATGCTTGACACCTTGAATTGTACACCAGAGGATGATTAAAATGCTTACTTTCACAAATCTTGGTCTCTGCATTGTAACGATAGCCTTCTTTGCAGTATCCCTTGTCACACATGGTTGCACCTTCCACATCACACTTAGTACAGTGAGCATCACATTCTGAAATATAAACAGATTCATTCATCGAGGCATATCTTACACATGTCAGGGTCATTATTACAAAATTATGTAGGTAATATGAAAGGTTATTATTCTTCTTCTTCCTGTCAACCATCCAACTTCAACATTGTGAAGATTATTGTTGGTATTTGCAGGGGATTACATTAATACATATGTTAATATTTCCTGGACATAACACATGACAAACATGGAACTGAAGGTTGAAACAACAAAGGCAGGCAGGATGCAGGAATTTTTACACAGGCTAAGTTTACAATGCACTGCATTACTGATGACGGGAAACCTGCAATTAACAGCGACTGCAACTGCAACTATATTCGATCAATAAGCTTATTGTGAATGTCAAATTTGTCAGGTTAACAATTATGAAATTAAAATACATCCTAACTACATTACTAGTTGAATATTCAACTTTCATAATATATTTTATTTTATCAGTAGTGAAATTCATATATATATATATATATATATATATATATATATATATATATATATATATATATATATATATATATATATAGTATTTTTATATTTTTTATACTGAGGTTACGTGTGTGTGTGTGTGTGTGTGTGTGTGTGTGTGTGTGTGTGTGTGTGTGTGTGTGTGTGTGTGTGTGTGCACATGCACGTGTGCACATGCACGTGTGCACATGCACGTGTGCACATGCACGTGTGCACATGCACGTGTGCTTGTGTGTTTTCTTATGCTTGTGTAAAGGGTCAGTTAGGGTATAAAACAACCTAAATAATACTCTGACAGGCCTTAACCCTGGTAGCAAAAGCTCAACATTACAACACATCCGACTCACTCACAGTGTCATTATTATTGTTGCTGTATTGTCCTCACATACACATTCATCTTTGACTTGAATAATACAGCAGCATATTGCATAGAACAATGTGATCCACTTACGTGAACAGGTCGTGCCTTCGAGTTTATATCCAGACGTGCATGTTGTACATTCATTGGCAACAGTGCAGGAATCACAGTGTTCAGCACAAGCTGAAAGCAAAACTCAACATTACACTTTGAAATGAGTTTGTGATTTACAGAAACACTACATCTCAGCAGCAGTCAGATCCACTACAACATGTGGCAAGATGGTTGCCTGTATACAGCCTGTATCTGCTAAAGCAACCAGATGGCAACTAGGTGTGTTTTCATTGTTTATCATTTGTGTTTCTTCTATGGTGTAGAATATATTAACAGTGAAGTACAGATTACGTTGTGCTTTTGCAGTACAGTGTTTCAACTGTCCATATGTGTTGTTCTATTCTGCCACCTGTGTGGCTGTTTGTCACAGATGTTATAAGATATTTTACATCTAGTGACAGAATTGTTACAAATTCAGCACCCCGTTTTGTCCAATGGTGTCAAATTGCCGTCACAAAATACAATAAATAGCCAATGCTGGACATGAATGTGTGGTACTACTGATTACATTATAGAACACAGGACCTACCAAGACATGTCTTGGTCGAGTCATCATAGAGGAAGGGAGAGAGGCAGGAATCACTGTCACATTGCGCCTTCACGGAACACTTGGAGCAGTGAGCCGCACACCCTGCAACCAGCGAACATTTATTTATTTGGAAACATTTGTAAAGCACATTGTACCCAGGTTAAAAACTTGTTCAAAGGCACTAACAATATAAAATCAATAAATACACATAGATGTAAGTAAAATATTTAAGTTAGATAAGTTAAATAAACAGGTTAAAATAAGTTAAACAAATAAATTAATTCTATAAAATAAATAAGTTAAATACAATACTAAATTGACTTTATAAATTTGACGTGCAAAAGATTAAGAAGACAAGTAAAAACATAATATCGTAATTAACAGTTAAAAACGTGTAAATAATCAACTTCATTTAAATATCACTTCAACTAGCAACACAGTGTTCTCTAAACGCTACGCTGGACATAATAAATAAACACGTGGTAAAATGTGTGAACTGCACTGACCATTCCCAGTGACTGGATACTGTGCTATATAAATGCTTTTACATTTTTACAATGGAGGTCAATTACAGTCCATGATCATCTGTCCTGTCAGTGAGTGCAGTACATAGGGGGTCAATTATAGTCCATGATCATCTGTCCTGTCAGTGAGTGCAGTACAAAGGTGGTCAGATACAGTCCACAATCATCTGTCCTGTCGGTGAGTGCAGTACAAAGGTGGTCAGATACAGTCCACGATCATCTGTCCTGTCGGTGAGTGCAGTACAAAGGTGGTCAGATACAGTCCATGATCATCTGTCCTGTCGGTGAGTGCAGTACAAAGGTGGTCAGATACAGTCCACGATCATCTGTCCTGTCAGTGAGTGCAGTACAAAGGTGGTCAGATACAGTCCACGATCATCTGTCCTGTCGGTGAGTGCAGTACAAAGGTGGTCAGATACAGTCCATGATCATCTGTCCTGTCGGTGAGTGCAGTACAAAGGTGGTCAGATACAGTCCACGATCATCTGTCCTGTCGGTGAGTGCAGTACAAAGGTGGTCAGATACAGTCCACGATCATCTGTCCTGTCGGTGAGTGCAGTACAAAGGTGGTCAGATACAGTCCACAATCATCTGTCCTGTCGGTGAGTGCAGTACAAAGGTGGTCAGATACAGTCCACAATCATCTGTCCTGTCGGTGAGTGCAGTACAAAGGTGGTCAGATACAGTCCACGATCATCTGTCCTGTCAGTGAGTGCAGTACAAAGGTGGTCAGATACAGTCCACGATCATCTGTCCTGTCGGTGAGTGCAGTACAAAGGTGGTCAGATACAGTCCATGATCATCTGTCCTGTCGGTGAGTATAGTACATAGGGGGTCAGAGCTGTTAAAATGTGTATTTTGAAACGACTGCTGTGAAATGTTACTCAGCTCGTGCTGTACACAATGCCGTGGGGGACGGAGGAGATAATCACCAAGTGATAAAATAAGTTGAATAAACACACTGTAGCTTGTGGAGTAACTTAATCAAGTTAATGGCACCTTCTTTTGGTCATCATGAAGTGTAATATAATCAAAAGTTATTTTCTTAGATTGAGATGTCCTCAAAGGGTGGCAGACACTGTAATTAACTAGCATAGTGATTTATAACAAGATATCGCTTTTAATCATAATGATGTCCTGCGACACATAAAATAAAAAATAAATTCAGTGAATGTTAAAGACAAATTAGACTAATAATTTTGTAGGGCGTATTGAGAAAACAGACTTCTAAACACTGTAAGTGAAGACACTGACCAGTGCAGCTGGCATCTGATGAGTCTTGTATAAACAGATCATTGCAGCCATCAACTGCACATTTGGCTGTTTCTCCCTCAAGGTAGCATGAGACACAATCAGCGGGACATGCTGACAAAAAGAAGAATGTTACCAATGACGACCACATGTGACACACTAATCCAGCCAGATTAGAAAGATTAATGACACCTATTTTTAATACGGCGTTATTAACGCACTCATGAATCCTATTTTACGACTTTTACGATGTCAAATGCACAATATCCTATCAAGCACTCGCATCTAAACAACCAACATATCTAAACTCAATGCTAACTCCAGCAAGGAATTCCAGAGAGCTACGCTCAACCAGTAGTAACCCACTTTACATTCCTCGGGTTAAGACGAAAGCTGGGACCCGAGCTTTCTCGGTTGCTGCACCAACTCTGTGGAATTCGCTTCCTGTCAGTGTCAAGTCGGAAGGTAATATAGTTTCCTTCCGCCGACGTCAAAAAACATATCTCTTTAATGCTGCCTATCCTCCTTAGCTTCCTAGAACCTTCGTCCATCCATCAACGACTCACGCACTGTTCTACGTATATGCAATTGCTTAACCCCTTGGTTTTGTCGCGCCACTGAGCTTGATTTTCGAGGATATTGGCGCATAAGAAGTTATTATTATTATTATTATTATTATTAAATGGCTACATTGGGAACAAAGTTACTTGTGCCATAATAAGCAATTTTTATTATATTAATCGTTATGATCAGAACATCTGCATATTGTTGTTTTGTCGGGGTAATTTGAATTGTTTTATTGTTTATGTAAATTTAAAAAATCATTCTAACAAATAATATATCAAGTGGTTTACATATTTTGATTGAATAAACGTTTTTATTTCATAACTTTAAAATTGTTAACATTTGCTTGTAAAAACCATAGTAAACATACATATTCTAAGAAGTGTTAATCTTTATTTTGCCAAACTATTTCATTGCACAACATGATACATTACTTGCTACTTGAGAAAATTTAATATTATACATTATAGGCCATGAGCATTTTCACATTTTCAGGATGACTTTGGGATAGACCTACATCCCTAGTGATGGAAAACGTGATAGCACTGCAGTACTCACAGCTTCTGGGAGAAATCATACTTTCTAACACGAACCCCATTTTCACAACAAGTTTTCTGCAAAACTGCTAATGGGTTGGTCACACATAAACCATTATAAAACACTACACCAGCAGGAGCGTGCTATGTGAAAACAGCTTAAAGACAGGCAAAGAATGGAGCATTATAACAACACTAAAATAGCTTGATGATAACATACCAAAACATGTAGAGAAGATCGAAAGAAACTTACGTATGCAGCTGAGGTCTGTGGCCTGAATGTAACGCTGCTTGCACTTGCCAGAGACACACGTAGCTGAGGTTCCATCAGCACTGAGGGAGCAGACTGCACAGCCAGTTGGACACTCTGCAAACACAACTCAGTCCACTACAGACCTTGGGAATACTGTTTAAAATTCGGTGACACCCTGTACATTCTTTCATACTGCAAATGTTTTATTTAGTGAGGAGTTGTATATCCTACTAGAAGCAACTTTGAATACAAAATATTATTTCCTATTCTGGCTGTGGTATATTGAGTTATTGCCCATTTGACAAGGCAGTTGTATCTGGATTTTATCCAATAAGAATGAAAAACAGAGTTGGTTCTGATGACTCAACGTTCTATTTCATTCATATGTTTATATTTAATAAATATTTATTTATCTTACTCCCACGTATAAACCGAGTGGTATCATACCCAGGCATGTTCCATCAGACTTCATCGTAAAGCCAACATCACACTGTCCCAGAACGCACTTTGAGGCAGTCCCATCATATGTACAGAAGCTACATGCTGCTGGGCAGGCTGAAATACAGATCCACACATATAACAATAATAATCTTTAACTTATGTAGCGCATAATAGCTTTCATAGCACTTTACATGTTTTTTTTATATTAAAACGACAATATAAATAGTAAAACAAAAATATATAAATAAAAATAAAATATAACATGGACAACACTGCAGATCTATCTGTCAAGGGTGGTGGTTTATTCTGATACAATCACTGTGTTCTCATTATTAAATTATACATCTTAATACCTGCCATATGTTAAAACTTCTCATCCTACCTTAACATTTTAAGTCTGTAGAATTCTGCATCCGGATGTCCCATCTTTGCTAAGAACTTAAACTTTGAGAAATACTTTTTAGCTGACATGAAATTTACCAACACAATCAGTGAAGTCATTGTACAAATTAACTTGAAATAGTGAAGCTCGGTTTGTATTTAGCAGGGACCTATTTTCAATATGAGGCTCGTAGTTCTTTCATATCATGTCCTGAAAATGTTATAGTGATTTTTCATAACAAGAGAAAGAACAAAAAACTGAGCTGACCAACACAGGCAGATCCATCATCCTTTTTTATAAAGCCATCCTCACAAGTGTCACACTGTCCGGCGGCTGAACATTCCTTACAGTGGTCAGCACATGCTGCAAGTGGACAAAAGAACATGTTGAGACAATATGAGTGTAGTTGGAACGTCTTTTCTCTATACTTTTCACAGAGTATACAGGTGAATGCAGAGTGCTGGTATTCACAGAGTGTGGAATTATGACAACCGAGGCAAGTGTAGCCCTTACTTGAAATAGTCTCATTATCATAAACTGTATTTCGGCAAGTTTGAAGACTTATTTGGGACAGGCTCCAGGGAAGAAAGAGTTAAGAAAATGTGGCTTATGTCGAAATGTTTTTCTCTACAATAATTGGGACAAACACAATTTTCAAAGATAAAAAAAAACAATATTCAGAGATGGAAACAACTGGTTAAGATGTAAGTACTTTTCAAAATATGACACTTATAATTAAAATATGACATTTCACAAAGCAACTGTGTGCATAGTTTCTGTGGTTACGTTTCTAGCAATGGCAAGCTACAGAATAACCATTTGTGTATATATATTTCACATCATAATTGTACTACTTATTTTGTTAATCAATAGTCTGACATTGATTCATCATAATAAGAAAAGAACAAAAAACTGAGCTGACCATCACAGGCAGATCCATCATCCTTCTTTATAAAGCCGTCCTCACAAGTGTCACACTGTCCGGCGGCTGAACATTCCGTACAGTGGTCAGCACACACTGAAAGTGGACAAAAGATGTTATCATTTGAGACAATGTGAGTGTAGTTGGAACGTCTTTTCTCTATACTTTTCACAGAGTATACAGGTGAATGCAGAGTGCTGGTATTCACATAGTGTGGAATTATGACAGCCGAGACAAGTATAGCCCTTACATGAAATAGTCTCATTATCATAAACTGTGTTTTGGCGAGTTTGAAGACTTATTTGGGACCGGCTCCAGGGAAAAAAGAGTTAACTGTTTAGTGGACAGACAGCCTTCTTATTTTACACCCTGCTGTGGGCAGACCATTTTAAGATGGCAGCCCGCTGTGAATTACGCTGCATGTTGCTTGCATTAAAATTTGGATAACTCAACAACCGATTACATGTACGTGGAATTATTGTGAGAATAAAATGTGTTATTAAAATTTCTGTTTTGCAATCAATTACGTTTCAGATCTTGAAGCAAACTTCAACAATCATCATGCTATATAAAATCCCAGAATGCACCACACTGTCCACAATGAACTTGTGAAACTAATGTAGCCATGTATGTTAGTGTTATCCTAATAAAACATTTATGCAATTTTGACGGTTAGTTTTAAAATTAGAATTGCTTTTGTAAACAATGCCAAAATGATTGAAAACAAAAATCATGCTATAATTTACAAAATGGTTATCGTTTACCGATCACATTGCCAAATGAAATGTTCTTTTCCTACGTAAAATCAACACACAAATATCAAAAGATACCACACACCTTTCACAAATAGATGCTCCTTTTTCAGAAGCAATGTGACCATATTAATAAAATATCCTAAAATAAATAAACTAAACGAGGTACAGACAGTGATCCGATCAACAAATGGCTGCATATCGGTGACGATGACGACGGGTCATCTTCTTCGTATTTCAACAACAAAAAGTCACACAGACAATGTAGATGGACGATAATAAGGTCTCCGTGATCGTTGTCTACATTATTCATGTTGCAAACATTGATATCCAACTCAAAATCGTTGAGAAATGATCTCGGTAAAATCAGTCGAAATTTTTTCTCTACAATAATCAGTGAGACAAAAAAATTTCGAAGATGAAAAATAAACAATGTTCAGAGATGGAAACAATTGGTTAAGATAGAAGTACTTTTGAAAATATGATTCTTATTAATTAAAATATGACATTTCACAAGCGACTGTGTGCCTGCTTCTGTGGTTACATTTCTAGCAATGGCAGGCTGCAGAATACGCATTTATGTATATATTTCACATCATAATTGTACTATTATTCTGTTAATCAATAGTCTGACATTGATTCATCATAATAAGAAGATACAAAAACTTAGCTGACCATCACAGGCAGATCCGTCATCCTTCTTTATAAAGCTGTCCTCACAAGTGTCACACTGTCCGGCGGCTGAACATTCTGTACAGTGGTCAGCACACACTGGAAGTAACAAAAAAACATTTTAAGGTTATCATTAAATTATCACTCAATACACATACATAATGACATTGTGTTTTTATATCTGTTCAACTTTCCTTTCATATAAGTAAGATAATTTAATCAACTTTCATCAGCTTCATGTTTGTTCTAAAAAATTACCAGAGTTATCTGCAATCACCAAGTTTAGTTTGCATAATTAAATAGAATGGGACAAGTAGTTATTAAGATGAGACATGAAAAATGACATTTCATAAAGAGTCTGTACTCCTAACTTGTGTGGCGACTTATTTAGCAACAATAAAACTAAATAATATAAAATGGAGCGATATATTTGAAATCTTAATTGTGCTGCATCTTCTGTTATTCACTGGTTTAACATTATCACAATAGAAGGAACAAAATGAGCTGACCAACATATCCAGACTGGTCACTGACTGCTACAAAACTAGATTTGCAGGAGTCACACTGTTCTTTGCTTGAGCAGATCGCACACTCAGCTGCACATTTTGTTTTTATGAATTATGACAATGTGACTAAGATTGAAATGTCTTTTCCTTCCCTGATATTCCTAGGAAATGAACTAATGCCAAATGAAAAAAAAGATCTCATTACTACAATATAATTCACACACATGCATAGTAACATTATTTTTATGTCTGCTTAATAAGAGAATTTAATAAACTTCTTACTAGCTTCATGCTTATTTTATCAGCGTTATCAACAATAAGTCACCATCTACACATAACTCAATGTATGACATCATCATCAACCTCACGTCTATGACACACGCACAGTGAAACAATACATACCAACACACAGGCCACTGGCAACAG
Source organism: Ridgeia piscesae (assembly GCA_025642075.2). Classification (NCBI taxonomy): domain Eukaryota; kingdom Metazoa; phylum Annelida; class Polychaeta; order Sabellida; family Siboglinidae; genus Ridgeia; species Ridgeia piscesae. The sequence goes on from JAODUO010001837.1 coordinate 56,525, forward strand.
TGTAGCCAGCATCACAAGAGTTGGCTGAGCAGGTGGTCTTTGCAAGGTCCGCATCAAAGTCGCAGGCAGTACAGTGGGGTGGACACTCTGGCAAGTAGAAGACAACAGATTCACAAGCTGCTCTCAAGAACATGGTGTACTGTACAGTGGGGTGAATAGTGTGTGCCCTGGTGGAGTAGTCACAAGGGTGGAGGTGTGACGTCACATACATGTGGGAGTGAGGGTTTGGAAGCTCAAGCATGTCCATGTAACCAGTGTAGAATATAGATTATTAGACAGAATGCGTAACCCAGGGTATGAATTCTACAGAAATTCTGCAATAGAATAGTTCCTTTGAATATACATCCCCGTATGTATGCTTACATTTTCTTTATGTCTTTTTCATGAGAAAATAGTTCTGTATGTTTGTCTTTACAATATGTATATTTCAATTCAATTTTAATTTGAAAACAATATGTTATTTTATCAATACAACACATTTATTTCTTTATACAACAGAAGATGAAATCTGTTTATGTGATTACATATCAATTTAATAAAACTGAGGAGCTTGGCATCATATACTTATATATTTATTTTTTACACACCTATATATTTTATGTATATATATATATATATATATATATTCTGAGGAGCTTGCAATTAATATTCATAACTTCTGTTTTTTTTAAGTAAGCAGAAGAGACATTAATTCAGTGATTACAATTTTGTCTTAGAAAAATTATTTAATATCCGGTTCTGTCTAGAGAAATTATATATGTTGACTGTCAAACTCATCAGATATCATTTGGTGTACTACTGACTAAGATCACTGAAAATTATTTTGGTTCATTCTGTAATAAATTAATCTTTGTCATTTAAGTGGCAATTAGTTTAGCAGGATAATTTGTCAGTAGCCATATTACAGAGCATGTTACAGCCGTGCAAAAGAAGTCTCAGCAGCGACTGCACGTTCTTTGAAAGTTACGAACTTTCTATGTTGATCCACTACTTCTTCTACGCCTTTACCGTAGCATAATTGAGCCTCTCTTAACCTACTGCAGCATTTGTTACTACCCTGCTCTTTCTGTGAAAAACCATAACAGGCTTCTGAAAATCTTACATGTTTCTGCCAAGATCATTGGTTTACCTACACCAAAGCTCTCCGAAATAATCGACCATGCAATTTTGAAGAAAGCTCGTGCTGTCGCTACTGAGTCTGATCACCCGCTCTCTATGTTCTTCCATGTACTTCCGTCTCAAAGGAGATACCGTTGTATAAAATGTAAAACATCTCGCTATAGCAGGAGTTTTGTGCCGGTGGCCATTAGAATGTTGAATGCTAAATGAGTCATATTGATGTCACCCGGTTGAATTGTTCTTGTAGTGGATACATCTGGAAATTCATTTGCATTTTGTTGAGACCATCCCATATATTTTAGATGTGATCATGAGTTGTAAAATGCATATCCTTTTTAAGGACAATAAAGTAAAGTGAAGTGAAGTGAAGTGACTCTGGCAGGTCACATGATAAGTAGAGGTGGACAGAGCAGCAGGAACACAGGTCACGTGATAAGTAGAGGTGGACAGAGCAGCAGGAACACAGGTCACGTGATAAGTAGAGGTGGACAGAGCAGCAGGAACACAGGTCACTTGATAAGTAGAGGTGGACAGAGCAGCAGGAACACAGGTCACTTGATAAGTAGAGGTGGACAGAGCAGCAGGAACACAGGTCACTTGATAAGTAGAGGTGGACAGAGCAGCAGGAACACAGGTCACTTGATAAGTAGAGGTGGACAGAGCAGCAGGAACACAGGTCACTTGATAAGTAGAGATGGACAGAGCAGCAGGAACACAGGTCACTTGATAAGTAGAGATGGACAGAGCAGCAGGAACACAGGTCACTTGATAAGTAGAGATGGACAGAGCAGCAGGAACACAGGTCACTTGATAAGTAGAGATGGACAGAGCAGCAGGAACACAGGTCACTTGATAAGTAGAGATGGACAGAGCAGCAGGAACACAGGTCACTTGATAAGTAGAGATGGACAGAGCAGCAGGAACACAGGTCACGTGATAAGTAGAGGTGGACAGAGCAGCAGGAACACAGGTCACTTGATAAGTAGAGGTGGACAAAGCAGCAGGAACACAGGTCACTTGATAAGTAGAGGTGGACAGAGCAGCAGGAACACTGGTCACTTGATAAGTAGAGATGGACAGAGCAGCAGGAACACAGGTCACGTGATAAGTAGAGGTGGAAAGAGCAGCAGGAACACAGGTCACTTGATAAGTAGAGGTGGAAAGAGCAGCAGGAACACAGGTCACGTGATAAGTAGAGGTGGACAGAGCAGCAGGAACACAGGTCACGTGATAAGTAGAGGTGGACAGAGCAGCAGGAACACAGGTCACGTGATAAGTAGAGGTGGACAGAGCAGCAGGAACACAGGTCACGTGATAAGTAGAGGTGGAAAGAGCAGCAGGAACACAGGTCACTTGATAAGTAGAGGTGGAAAGAGCAGCAGGAACACAGGTCACTTGATAAGTAGAGGTGGAAAGAGCAGCAGGAACACAGGTCACTTGATAAGTAGAGGTGGAAAGAGCAGCAGGAACACAGGTCACTTGATAAGTAGAGGTGGAAAGAGCAGCAGGAACACAGGTCACTTGATAAGTAGAGATGGACAGAGCAGCAGGAACACAGGTCACATGATAAGTAGAGGTGGAAAGAGCAGCAGGAACACAGGTCACTTGATAAGTAGAGGTGGAAAGAGCAGCAGGAACACAGGTCACTTGATAAGTAGAGATGGACAGAGCAGCAGGAACACAGGTCACATGATAAGTAGATGTGGAAATAGCAGCAGGAACACAGGTCACTTGATAAGTAGAGGTGGAAAGAGCAGCAGGAACACAGGTCACTTGATAAGTAGAGATGGACAGAGCAGCAGGAACACAGGTCACGTGATAAGTAGAGGTGGACAGAGCAGCAGGAACACAGGTCACTTGATAAGTAGAGGTGGACAGAGCAGCAGGAACACAGGTCACGTGATAAGTAGAGGTGGACAGAGCAGCAGGAACACAGGTCACGTGATAAGTAGAGGTGGACAGAGCAGCAGGAACACAGGTCACATGATAAGTACAGGTGGACAGAGCAGCAGGAACACAGGTCACTTGATAAGTACAGGTGGACAGAGCAGCAGGAACACAGGTCACTTGATAAGTACAGGTGGACAGAGCAGCAGGAACACAGGTCACTTGATAAGTACAGGTGGACAGAGCAGCAGGAACACAGGTCACTTGATAAGTACAGGTGGACAAAGCAGCAGGAACACAGGTCACTTGATAAGTACAGGTGGACAGAGCAGCAGGAACACAGGTCACTTGATAAGTACAGGTGGACAGAGCAGCAGGAACACAGGTCACTTGATAAGTACAGGTGGACAAAGCAGCAGGAACACAGGTCACTTGATAAGTACAGGTGGACAAAGCAGCAGGAACACAGGTCACTTGATAAGTACAGGTGGACAGAGCAGCAGGAACACAGGTCACTTGATAAGTAGAGGTGGACAGAGCAGCAGGAACACAGGTCACTTGATAAGTACAGGTGGACAGAGCAGCAGGAACACAGGTCACTTGATAAGTACAGATGGACAGAGCAGCAGGAACACAGGTCACTTGATAAGTAGAGGTGGACAGAGCAGCAGGAACACAGGTCACTTGATAAGTACAGGTGGACAGAGCAGCAGGAACACAGGTCACTTGATAAGTACAGGTGGACAGAGCAGCAGGAACACAGGTCACTTGATAAGTACAGGTGGACAGAGCAGCAGGAACACAGGTCACTTGATAAGTACAGGTGGACAGAGCAGCAGGAACACAGGTCACTTGATAAGTACAGGTGGACAGAGCAGCAGGAACACAGGTCACTTGATAAGTACAGGTGGACAGAGCAGCAGGAACACAGGTCACGTGATAAGTAGAGATGGACAGAGCAGCAGGAACACAGGTCACTTGATAAGTAGAGGTGGACAAAGCAGCAGGAACACAGGTCACTTGATAAGTAGAGATGGACAGAGCAGCAGGAACACAGGTCACTTGATAAGTAGAGGTGGACAGAGCAGCAGGAACACAGGTCACGTGATAAGTAGAGATGGACAGAGCAGCAGGAACACAGGTCACTTGATAAGTAGAGGTGGACAAAGCAGCAGGAACACAGGTCACTTGATAAGTACAGGTGGACAGAGCAGCAGGAACACAGGTCACTTGATAAGTAGAGGTGGACAGAGCAGCAGGAACACAGGTCACTTGATAAGTAGAGGTGGACAGAGCAGCAGGAACACAGACAAGAAACCGTCAGTGCTGCACCAAACCGGGACCCATAATCGATGGCGCCACCTGGCTAGTATGGCAATCAATAAATGGCGCCACCTACTGGATAACAATGATAGACAAATGTGTGGCCCAACACTTTCCTGGCAATTGGATGTCATACTCACTGAAGCATGTTGAGCCAGAAGACGTGTAGCCAGTCATACAGCTTGAGCATGTGACCACGCTGCTGGCGTATGAGCACTGTGCACAGCCAGGGGGACAAGCTGCAACATATCAGTGAAGACAACTGCACCCTGACGATACGTCTCAAACATCACCTCAGTGATAATACTTAACAACTCGTTCTTGTGTAGTTCAATTTATCTATCATCTTGCAGCCAGAACACTCAACATATGCACAAATTTGTCAGTTTTTATGACACTGGTGAGTTATTATATAGCAGAGTACCCAGTTCTTTGCACTGTTCAAAGCACTTGACACATCTTCTGGAGACAGACGTGTTCAACTGAACACCCTCTCACGTCTCTTGACAAACTTCAGCCATGCTGCATTTACTGAACAAAGGCTAACAATACACGTGTATCCATCATTCTCATGTAACACAGCTGAGTGAACTGAAGCAATGTAGAGTGAACAAAATTACACAACTTTGAAATGGCAGCAAGAGGATCTGAACTTCGTAGTTTCGCAAATGAGACTCTGATCAGAATGCTACCAGCCTACTGAACCCCCGCGATTAGGTACACACTTGTGAAGATTGTAGACAGCTTCAGTGAAGTGACGGCACTCACCAATACATGTCTTGGTTGGAATCTGAGTGTAGCCGTCAGCTAAACAACCATTGTCAGTACACGTGGTAGTTGTGTCATCAGTCGTACATGTCTGACATCCAGTGGGACATGCTGCAAACAACAAACACCAGTTACACAATGTCACTTCTCATAGAACACTCCCCTACTGCAGACAACAACACCAGTTACACAATGTCACTTCTCATAGAACACTCCCCTACAGCAGACAACACTAGTTGCACAATGTCACTTCTCATAGAACACTCCCCTACTGCAGACAACACTAGTTACACAATGTCACTTCTCATAGAACACTCCCCTACTGCAGACAACAACACCAGTTACACAATGTCACTTCTCATAGAACACTCCCCTACTGCAGACAACACTAGTTACACAATGTCACTTCTCATAGAACACTCCCCTACTGCAGACAACACTAGTTACACAATGTCACTTCTCATAGAACACTCCCCTACTGCAGACAACACTAGTTACACAATGTCACTTCTCATAGAACACTCCCCTACTGCAGACAACACTAGTTACACAATGTCACTTCTCATAGAACACTCCCCTACAGCAGACAACACAGTTCACAATGTCACTTCTCATAGAACACTCCCCTACTGCAGAAAAACACCAGTTACACAATGTCACTTCTCATAGAACACTCCCCTACTGCAGACAACACTAGTTACACAATGTCACTTCTCATAGAACACTCCCCTACTGCAGACAACACTAGTTACACAATGTCACTTCTCATAGAACACTCCCCTACTGCAGACAACACTAGTTACACAATGTCACTTCTCATAGAACACTCCCCTACTGCAGACAACAACACCAGTTACACAATGTCACTTCTCATAGAACACTCCCCTACTGCAGACAACAACACCAGTTACACAATGTCACTTCTCATAGAACACTCCCCTACTGCAGACAACACTAGTTACACAATGTCACTTCTCATAGAACACTCCCCTACTGCAGACAACACCAGTTACACAATGTCACTTCTCATAGAACACTCCCCTACTGCAGACAACAACCCAGTTACACAATGTCACTTCTCATAGAACACTCCCCTACTGCAGACAACAACACCAGTTACACAATGTCACTTCTCATAGAACACTCCCCTACTGCAGACAACAACACCAGTTACACAATGTCACTTCTCATAGAACACTCCCCTACTGCAGACAACAACACCAGTTACACAATGTCACTTCTCATAGAACACTCCCCTACTGCAGACAACAACACCAGTTACACAATGTCACTTCTCATAGAACACTCCCCTACTGCAGACAACAACACCAGTTACACAATGTCACTTCTCATAGAACACTCCCCTACTGCAGACAACAACACCAGTTACACAATGTCACTTCTCATAGAACACTCCCCTACAGCAGACAACACTAGTTGCACAATGTCAATTCTCATAGAACACTCCCCTACAGCAGACAACACTAGTTACACAATGTCACTTCTCATAGAACACTCCCCTACAGCAGACAACACCCAGTTACACAATGTCACTTCTCATAGAACACTCCCCTACTGCAGACAACAACACCAGTTACACAATGTCACTTCTCATAGAACACTCCCCTACTGCAGACAACAACACCAGTTACACAATGTCACTTCTCATAGAACACTCCCCTACTGCAGACAACAACACCAGTTACACAATGTCACTTCTCATAGAACACTCCCCTACTGCAGACAACAACACCAGTTACACAATGTCACTTCTCATAGAACACTCCCCTACTGCAGACAACAACACCAGTTACACAATGTCACTTCTCATAGAACACTCCCCTACTGCAGACAACAACACCAGTTACACAATGTCACTTCTCATAGAACACTCCCCTACTGCAGACAACAACACCAGTTACACAATGTCACTTCTCATAGAACACTCCCCTACTGCAGACAACAACACCAGTTACATAATGTCACTTCTCATAGAACACTCCCCTACTGCAGACAACAACACCAGTTACACAATGTCACTTCTCATAGAACACTCCCCCATTGCAGACAACACCAGTTACATAATGTCACTTCTCATAGAACACTCCCCTACTGCAGACAACACCAGTTACATAATGTCACTTCTCATAGAACACTCCCCTACTGCAGACAACAACACCAGTTACACAATGTCACTTCTCATAGAACACTCCCCTACTGCAGACAACAACACCAGTTACATAATGTCACTTCTCATAGAACACTCCCCTACTGCAGACAACAACACCAGTTACACAATGTCACTTCTCATAGAACACTCCCCTACAGCAGACAACATAACTACTGTAGCTGCACCTATAAATCTACCAACAACCAACCGTTCTCATAATTCACAACTTTCCTCAGTGCCATTTGTTGCGGTCTAAAATGGACAAAATACATCTGATGGAAACAAAAACGTTGGAATGACACTGACAGTTGTATCCGGTAAAATGTGATTGTGGTAATAGTCCTAACTATCTGACATATTTGGCCATAAGTGACGTCCCACGCTTTCACCCTTGCAAGCAGTTGTGTGACCAGTTGCTTCAGACCGTACATCAAATTAAAAAATGCGGCGGAATTCAAATTTATATTACCATAAAGATAATAATAATCCTTCCAACAAATCTGTTATAATTACAACCAGATTTGTTTATTCTTGAAGTTGTTGCTGTCTGAACATCACAAATTCATTAGCACTGACCAAGACATGCAGAATTGTCACTCTTCACAATAAAACCAGTCTTGCACGTGTCACACTTTCCCTCGGCTGTGCAGGCAGCACAATTGGCAGCACATGCTGCAAGCAGACAAAAGAACATTTTATTGTTATCATCTAAGACAATATTTTTTTATGGTTAAGGTTTTAACATTAGCTCAACAAATGTATTTAAACACCATTTAATAATTGTTTCAACAGGAACTGAATCATATATCAATCTATGATATCTACATAGCCAGACATATTCATTGCAATAACATATAAACACAATTATCACATTAAAACATTAGTAAAAGTGGATTGATTGTTCCTCCCCACCCACCCTCCTGTGGCAGAGACCCAACTTCTAAGGCCGACTTCAATTGAGCTATGCGAGTAACTCAAGTAAACAAGTAACCCGAGTCCCAAATCGAACAGCTGAGATCACTCGAGCACATGACCATTCTTGACCTAGATAAACAAGGTGAATCTTCAAGGCCACTACCCGAGGCAATATCGGTTTGGGGAGGATTCACACGAGTAACTACGTCATTAGGCAGTGACAGCCAATAGGGAACGTAGGCCCCTACTGCACAAGAAATTAATTAAACATTACATGACACAATCATTTAAATATGCATTAAAGTCACCACATTCTATGAATTATAATTAAGACCAAGAAGATCACGATCATCACTGTTCAGTCGGATTACTCTTGTGGTACTGCGTGCGCAGCGCAAACCGGATACTATGTTAGGATTACGCGAGTAACTCAAATAGGCCAATCAAAGTCGGCCTAACACCTCACAGTTGACACATTTGACACAGTTGACACAGTTGAATGCACACATTAAACAGAGAGTGCTACAAGTAAGAGTCACAGATGAGATCACAGTGGTCAAAGATAACATGTGCATGTATAACACACAACTTACGCTTGCATTCGCCAGTGTCTGTTCGTACGTAGCCGGTGTGACACTTGTCTGTGTCGCACTCTGCCCTGGTGTCTTTCCACTTACACTGGTCACAGTTGGCGCATGCTACAAACATAGTTCTTTCTATCAGCATGTAATCTCAACCTAATGTCCTAAAAACTGGTTGATTTGACATGACATCACCCGTTAGATAAGATATAAATAATAACTACATTTAGTTAAACTTTAATAAAAAATGAAAAAATCCAAAACATTCTGATGGGAAGTATGGTGTTACTTTCCCAAATCTTTGTTGTCTCTTAGAGAGCTTTTAGTGTCCTGGTGAGGTCACCGTCATCATTGCACTGCCAACCCTCCATCTACATGTCACAACCACCAACAATGTCACATGGTGTCTGAGACTCAGCAGTCCAATGGTGATGAAGGTATCATGTGGACACCGAAAGCTCCATAAGAGACACCTAGGATTACGACAGGTAAAAACATTCTTCCAATTATTAATGCGGTGTATGTTTCTGCAAAATATACAAAAATATACATACAAAACATTCTACAATTAACTGAGGAGAGATACCTAAAACTAGTTGTGTCTAAAGCAAACATTAAATTGGCAATATCAACAAACAGACTGACATAAATGTCACAAGAAACCTGACATTAGTCTGCATTACAGCGCGCTATCCATTTGAAACTGGAGACAGTCTAACCACAAGCACTGTGCAATGAACTAAGCGAAACTTGAGCACACTGGATTTAACCAAGTATTTCCTGGTGTCACCATTAATGAAATATATCAATGTATTAGAGAAACACCTACTTAGATGACATGATGACTACCTACAGATGTTCTGAATAGGCTTTACCATGACATGTCGTGTCCTCTGGTTTCCGTGCATAACCAGTTTTGCATTCATAGCAGGTGGCTGATGTAGCGTCAGTGTTGTAGGAGCACTTCTTACATCCATCCTTGCACTCTGAAAGCAGCAAGGGATGACACAAGGGGTGAGGACACAAACTGATAAGTACAGCATCCAGGGCACATGGGTAGTCATGGAAGTCATCGTCTCAGATGTTTAACATGCACACATGTAATAGAATTAAAGGCAACAACAACAAAATAACAGGATGATTGGAGATTGATACAGAGTGTCTGGACCATGTAAGAAGTCTACGAAGGTGGAGCACTGGAACATCTGAGAGAGCTGAGACATCAACATAGTCTGGGTGGAGAAGATGGAGCAAACTACATTTCAGGTGTCCCTAGAGTGGAGGACTGGAGGTGGAGTGGAGGGAACAGTTTGACAGAACTAGAAGGCTGCACGAAGGCAGTCACTTATGCATGACACTGCTAACTAGCTTCATGTTTAATGACAAGGAATACTATATAATTTATTAAATAGAGCCCCATCCAATTACTTGTGAGAATGATAACATCACACACAATTATGTACCTGTAACTGTCACGCCTGTCACGTGTCTTTAACAAACTAAGGAAGATGCCATAAGAGATAACATGAACCCAAATGGCAATGTGAACACGAATTACAGAGACTGTTATCATTAGCCATTATTTGAATACTTTGATACATATATCATGTTCAACGGCAAGGTTAATATGAAACACAGTTATCTTAAAAAGAATGTGTTCCATAAAATAATTTGCATCCAGAGTAATTATTTCAGATTTTCTTGATGCCATTTTAATTGAATTTTATAGTGAAAAGCACATACATTGTACCTATGTCAAGTAACTGATACACTCACCAACACACTGAAAGTTGTCTGGTTTGAGGACGTATCCATCTTCACACTGCTGATCGAAACACTTGGTGGAGCCGTCCACATCACCACACATCTTGCAGTTGTCAGGACACTCTGTGAACACAGCACATACATCACAGCACATACATCACAGCACATACATCACAGTACAAACATCACAGTACATACATCACTGCACATACATCACAGCACATACATCACAGCACATATATTACAGCACATACATCACAGCACATACATCACTGCACATACATCACAGCACATACATCACTGCACATACATCACAGCACATACATCACAGTACATACATCACAGTACATACATCACAGTACATACATCACTGTAAACATCACTGCACATACATCACTGCACATATATCACAGTACATACATCACAGCACATACATCACTCCACAAACATCACAGCACATACATCACAGCACATACATCACTGCACAAACATCACTGCACATACATCACTGCACATACATCACAGCACATACATCACTGCACAAACAGCTGCCACCTGGTGGCTCCATGTAACATGTGATACCCACCACACACCACTTAACAAACTGGTGGCTCCATGTAACATGTGATACCCACCACACACCACTTAACAAACTGGTGGCTCCATGTAACATGTGATACCCACCACACACCACTTAACAAACTGGTGGCTCCATGTAACATGTGATACCCACCACACACCACTTAACAAACTGGTGGCTCCATGTAACATGTGATACCCACCACACACCACTTAACAAACTGGTGGCTCCATGTAACATGTGATACCCACCACACACCACTTAACTGGTGGCTCCATGTAACATGTGATACCCACCACACACCACTTAACAAACTGGTAGTTCCATGTAACATGTGATACCCACCACACACCACTTAACAAACTGGAGGCTCCATGTAACATGTGATACCCACCACACACCACTTAACAAACTGGAGGCTCCATGTAACATGTGATACCCACCACACACCACTTAACAAACTGGTAGCTCCATGTAACATGTGATACCCACCACACACCACTTAACTGGTGGCTCCATGTAACATGTGATACCCACCACACACCACTTAACAAACTGGAGGCTCCATGTAACATGTGATACCCACCACACACCACTTAACAAACTGGTGGCTCCATGTAACATGTGATACCCACCACACACCACTTAACAAACTGGTGGCTCCATGTAACATGTGATACCCACCACACACCACTTAACTGGTGGCTCCATGTAACATGTGATACCCACCACACACCACTTAACAAACTGGAGGCTCCATGTAACATGTGATACCCACCACACACCACTTAACAAACTGGAGGCTCCATGTAACATGTGATACCCACCACACACCACTTAACAAACTGGAGGTTCCATGTAACATGTGATACCCACCACACACCACTTAACAAACTGGTGGCTCCATGTAACATGTGATACCCACCACACACCACTTAACAAACTGGTGGCTCCATGTAACATGTGATACCCACCACACACCACTTAACTGGTGGCTGTTTAACCAGCAGCAATTCTCCTTTCACATGTGTGTGCTCAATGATAATCTCATCTCATCTTGGTCATCTTTCAGGATGCCCCGCGTTTAACACACAGAAATATATATTATGCCTTTAATCATTTCAATTAAAAAATACGTTTTTTAAACCTACATATCGTTAATTTAATCAAAACACATCTGTCTAAATATTTTAATTAATATGCATATTTCCCTACGAATTTTAAATTTGTTTGAAAAAAAGTTGTATTGAAAACAAACTTTTTGGCCCTTGAGCAGATGATTCAGTCTCCTTGACTAGATCACTTGAATCTTGGTGCAGGGATCAACAAAACGTTGACAATGTTTTTACAATTATCTGAAAATAATCTATTATAGAACCTATTTCTCTTTGTATGAGGCATGTTTATTAGGCTGCATGTGTATGGGTAGCCCTGGCTAGTACACATGACTTTATTTGTGTGTTTCTTGTACTTACTCTTGCAACTGTCACCATCAGTGGACAGTGTGTATCTCTCCTCACACGTGGTACACTTCACATCGCCATCAGAGTTGAGAGATGCCACATCGCAGTGGTCTGGATATGCTACAAAACCAGCAACATCCAATGTCAACTATTCTCACACTCACAGAGCAAGTCTCTCAGAGGCTTGTGTTCACAGCAAAGAGTGCAAGGCAGCAGCCATTGCATATTAGAACAAGTTGAATCAGGTGGCACATGACAATATAAAATCCACCCCAAAAATGCACATTTGAAGTGACCCACTTTCCTATCATTTGCACTGAAATGTTAACCCTATTACATTATCGTTTAAATTATTGTTGGCAGAATTCTGTGAACTTAAGTCTTACTCATCCCCTACCTCCAAATCCAATACATTTGAAACCAAGCTGACACCTAATTCCTGAATGCACTGCAGTAATAAAATATAACTGTCCCCTTCTATATATATTTCTGTCCACTTTCTCTTATTATATACACCAATGGCCAATGTGTTAGGAGAAATAGTTAATACAATGTATCAACATTTTTGGAATCAAACTTGTTTTCCTTTTAAGCTGCCAAACACATTTTGGACATATTTATTCATTTACTTATTTGACTACAAATAACTTGCACATCAGGCGAAGTGGGTTGTAGCCAAGAACGTAAGGGAGCAGTCATTAGTTATTTAGAATGTATTACAATTACCATCACTGAAACTTGTTTTACTGAACATACATCTATCACCAACACAGTGTCTGTGTGTGGGAGACGTTACTAGATGCTGATGTCTCCTTCTTCACAGAGACCTGGCTGTGAGAAGAGTATCAAGACATCGTCAACAATCTAACACTTCGGTTCGAGTTTAAGAAACGCATTTCATTGCTGAAATAGGTGTTCTGCACAGTTCGTTTAAATTTAACTTTTTATGAAAAATAAGAAACTTGCTTGTTTTGATTCTCGGCGGTTTGCCATCGAGCAGTTTTGCCATCGAGTGGTTTGTCGTCAAGCAGTGTAAACAGATGTCAGTAATTCAATATAGAGTGGTTTTTATTTTGCCATTTGCCATTGCTGTCAAGCAGTATAAATGGACCTAAAGTTGTCAAACTGCTTTTTGCATTTATTCATATAATTATCTGATTACATGCACAACAGGCAGCTGGTGAAGTGGGTTGTAGTTATTTTGTGTTGCATGTACTTACCCAGACAACTGTCATGAGCAGATGATAGAACAAACTTGTCCTCGCAGGTGGAACATTTCAAGACGTCGTCATTGTCGAAAGAGCACACAGAGCAGTGACTTGGGCACACTACAAAACCATCAACATCACCTCACAGTCATCTTTACTCATGACTCTTGTCTTTCCACATCACCTCACAGTCATCTTTACACATGACTCTTGTCTTTCCACATCACCTCACAGTCATCCTGACACATGACTCTTGTCTTTCCACATCACCTCACAGTCATCTTTACACATGACTCTTGTCTTTCCACATCACCTCACAGTCATCCTGACACATGACTCTTGTCTTTCCACATCACCTCACAGTCATCTTGACACATGACTCTTGTCTTTCCACAACATGTCACAGTCACCTCTACATATGACTCTTGTCTTTCCACATCATGTCAGTCATCTTGACACATGACTCTTGTCTTTCCACAACACCTCACAGTCATCTTGACACATGACTCTTGTCTTTCCACATCATTTCTCAGTCATCTTGACACATGACTCTTGTCTTTCCACAACACATTACAGTCATCTTGACACATGACTCTTGTCTTTCCACAACACCTCACAGTCATCCTGACACATGACTTGTCTTTCCACACCAACACAGAGTTCAATACAACTGGCTTATTACACTGTACATTTTAATAATGCTCCTGTGAATTTAACATAAAGTATTTTGTAAATTATTATCTTTTATTCCACAGAATATGATCTCTAGCCTTTGAATCTGGGTTTAGGGTCCCACTGGTGGCTGGTGAGAAACTGGGTTATATAAACTGACATCACATCTTCAATACTGATCAAATTTACAATTAATTTCATACATGAAACAAAGCTAAGTTACAACTTAATATACAAGTTTGTCATCATAATTATGGTAACTAGGGACAGATAATCTTAGAAATTGCAATGGATATGGTCCTAAGGAAAATGTAATAGATGTATGCCAATTTGCTTATTCCAACAAACAACAGATCAGCTTGAATAAACTTGGCATATTGATTGAAGAAATAGTACTGTTTTGTTTTTAATGTGACCTTTACCATTAGTTTAAAAACAAAAATGGCTTTTCAGAATGAAAATTGTAAATTCAGGCTGGCTGTTACCTTGACAGGTCTTGTCGGCTTTGATTACAAAGCCAGCATTACACCCGACATCCTCACACAGAATGTGGCCGCCATTGTAGATGCAACGTGAACACCCATTGGGACATGCTGCAAACAAAACTCACACACTTGAGTTCATTTCAACATCACTAAGTAGCTGTAACATCCTACAGAAAATAACCACCTATATTAGTTGTTGTATATGAAGAAGATGACACGAGAGAGAACACAGCAGAGATGGCAACAGACAGTCAAGTGTCCAAGAGGCCAAGAAAATGACGGGTAAGTCATAGGAATATTATTCCCTGTTCATAATATAATTTGTTTTATTCAACTCAAGACAACATTCATCTTGGTCACTGATGTAAGTAGATATGGAAAAGTATGAATGATACAATTATAATCTCCTCCTATAATAACCCAAAAAGCCATTATGGTTATTTCTATTTTTCATTGGTCCACCACTGATTGACTACTCAGACATAAATACACTAGATTATCACAGCAATCACAAAAGAACATAAATACACTAGATATCACAGTAATTACAAAAGAACATAAACACACTAGATATCACAGCAATCACAAAAGAACATAAATACACTAGATATCACAGCAATCACAAAAGAACATAAACACACTAGATATCACAGTAATTACAAAAGAACATAAACACACTAGATATCACAGCAATCACAAAAGAACATAAACACACTAGATATCACAGTAATCACAAAAGAACATAAACACACTAGATATCACAGCAATCACAAAAGAACATAAATACACTAGATATCACAGCAATCACAAAAGAACATAAACACACTAGATATCACAGCAATCACAAAAGAACATAAATACACTAGATATCACAGCAATCACAAAAGAACATAAATACACTAGATTATCACAGCAATCACAAAAGAACATAAATACACTAGATATCACAGCAATCACAAAAGAACATAAACACACTAGATATCACAGCAATCACAAAAGAACATAAATACACTAGATATCACAGTAATCACAAAAGAACATAAACACACTAGATATCACAGCAATCACAAAAGAACATAAATACACTAGATATCACAGCAATCACAAAAGAACATAAACACACTAGATATCACAGCAATCACAAAAGAACATAAATACACTAGATATCACAGCAATCACAAAAGAAATCTTACAAACAGCTAAAATATACATAAGCAGCCTAAATATACAACATCAGGATAAGTTGGCACTCATTAAAGGAGCTCGTCTTTTTTGCGTTTTTACGCATTGTATTGGACACTTTTGGGTAGAAAGGTTTGTAAGCACGATGATTGATTTATCTTAACTTGATTAGCACATACAATAATGACTTAAATTAAAAGTTCATTTGATAATACTATTAACATATTAATGTTTCACTCACAGGGACATTTGCCATCATTGTATACGGAGCCAGAATCGCATCCATCCGACTTGCAGCGAACTGCACCAGTGACGATTTCACAACTGAGACAGTTGTCAGGACAGACTGAAACAAATCATAATGAGCCTTTAGAAATCACTTTCTGGGAAAACACAAATTAACATCACCAATCTCTCTATTGACTGATTACCTTGCATAGTTTAGCAACTCCCACAAACTGTTAATCCTCAGTGTAACCCTTGAGATCGTACTGGATATCAAGTTAAATATGTCATTTGTCAGACATATTGTTAACTGAAAGTATCTAATAAAAACTGAAATAAATACTGAAAGTATCTAATAAAACTTTTTCAAAGATAATTTATGTAAACAAGTTCTTAAGACGTGTTTAGTATGCAGTGCACAAGGTGGCAGCACTAATGCATCACAAATCATATATGGTAATAAAAATGTTTCTTACAAAATTACAGTAAATGACTTATGGCATTTATCAGAGAAAAGTTACCAAATGGTCCTGTGCATATAATTTACCTATGTGCTGCATCCCGCCTTAGATCAAGGCTATTCACAATCCTTTTTGTAACAGTTTGTTTGCACCGTATTGATCTTCCTATTTATTTACAAAATGGCATATTATGTTAGCTAAAACCAATCCATGAAACACCAATGGACCATCTGACTAAGCGGACACTTATTGTGTATCATATTTTTGAATGCTGCATTTAAAGATGTCGTAATTAACTATCATCAAGTGTTAATCTGATGTGACTTTGAAAACATTATCTAGACAAAATATTTTAACATGGCTACCACATATAAATCAAAACCATATGTTGTTGTCAACACATGTTGACAACAATCTGCAGCAAGTTTAAACATGTTGACAACATGTTTAAACTTGCTGCAGATACAGACAAGAGCAGTTAACTTTAAGTTGTTGTTACCTTATAACTTTGCTACTCACCTTCACACATGTTGCCCTCATTCAAGCTGTACTCTGTGGAGCATTTGGAGCAAGTTGAGTTCTCCGCGTCAACCATCGTACACATGTCACAGTTGATTGCACATGCTACAACCAATCGCCAATTTGCCATTCTATAACACAACTGTCATCATTAGCTTTACCTTATTAGCATCACACATTAATAACTCAATGTGTAGCCTAAAGGGTCATCCTTAACGTAAGTGGTGGACAGAGGGTGGAGATCTAGTGTGACAAAGTGTAACACAGGAATGGCAGGTCTCTTGGTTAAATCCGGTGTGGAATTCCTCTAAGTCGGAATGTGTTGGCATAGTGGGCATGAAACTATATAGCAGCATGTAATAAAACATGGAATCAAGCAACAGGTGTTTTTGTTTCCGTTAATCATGATTACTGGCTTGAACTGTGATGGAGAAAGAGACCCACACCGGCGGAGGAGACTGGATGTAGAGGCAGATAGACAGGTATGGGCTGATTACTTCAAGATGGCAGCCAGTTGTGGTTTATATCACGTGCTACTTGCATCAACACGTTGGCATCTTGATAGCCAATGAATGAAATTATATTAACAGAATCTTCAGCATAAACAATGAATATATATCTGCAAAATGAAGGTGAACTGCTGATGGATCATCTACTTCATATTGGTGTGTATAAAGGCTGCACTGATAACATATACACACTTTATCATCAGAAGTGCAATCTATTCACAAGACTTTCTTCCCAGGATGACAAAAACAGATGTAGTTGTATCCAGGTTACAAGTTTCAGTTGGCTGAAGCAGTAAAAGTAGCTCTAGCTAGGATCTAACTAGAGGCCAACAAAAGGCCTAGTACCCGGTAGCTGTGTGTTTGCCAGGTCATTTCAGGCAGTTGGTTGTCACTTCTTGGCAGTCTTTGCAGTAAAGATGTAATGAAAATCTGGCACTCTATAGTGTACTCACACAGAGTAATGAACATCTGGCACTCTATAGTGTACTCACACAGAGTAATGAACATCTGGCACTCTATAGTGTACTCACACAGAGTAATGAACATCTGGCACTCTATAGTGTAATTACAACATCACTGTGTTATGATGATGATTCTGTGAAACAGTTAAAATATTCACAAAGAAGGGTCTTGAGAAATAAAATTTAAAAACATTTATTGTTGATTATTTTTCATTTCTCCTCTAGCAACTGACCTTTGCAGCTATCAGAATCCAAGACGTATCCATCATCACACTTTCCAATGTCACATTTGTCCTCACCACTCATGTCACAACTCTTGCAGTTGGCCGCACATTCTGAAAAGACAATGTCACAATGAGTTCTTTCATGTGGGTTATTCAACTGTGTTCAGAAACGAAGGTCACAGCTGACAGTGGTTGACTCTTTCCCAGGCAGAGGATGGGTGGTTTCAAGCAGTCTCGAGTTGACACAAACACGGCAGTTATACTGTACACACGCACGCACACACGCACGCACGCACGCACACACGCACGCACGCACGCACGCATGCACACGCACACGCACGCACACCCGCGCACACGCACACGCACGCACACAGATGGTGCAACGACAACATTGCTCTAATGAAGACTGTGTGATACAGTTGACGTATTCACAAAACGTACCTGAAAAAACATTAACCGCTTTTAATGTTGTATGTTTGCTCTTGGTAATATATTGACTTACTTTTACAGGATTTTGAAGCAGAATCAAACATGTATCCCTCGTCACACTTTCCGCTGACACATTTACTATCAGCATCGCAACTCTTGCAGTGAGGATCGCACTCTGAAACATAAAAGTTCTCGGTGAGTTTATCCAGATGACCGTTTAATTTTGCTGAGAAACAGCTGCCAATATTTTGCATGCTGAACAGTTCCTGTTCCATACACAGAGAGCATTGGTTAGGGAGCATTAACTGTGCATGATTTAGTTATTTTTTATTAGTAGTATACTTGTAATTCTTTACAGCGCATTGCGCCACAACCACCTCCTGCATTTGCAAAATGCCAAAATCCATCCACTAAACTCACAACTGATAAACCTTCCATTGTTTAGATACTACTTTTTCATAATACACATGGTTCACGATTGGAAGCCATCTTCCATATTCCTCTGCTCAGAGCAAGGTGTAAAAGTAAATAAGAAGGTTGTTTACCCAGTAAATTGTTTGTTGCCTTTGATTGTATGTGTTTGTATGACCCTATATCATAACATATTCCAATATTTCATTGTATTAACCGAGATAACAATGACTGTAATTTGTTATTAACTGGAATAATAATCGTTTAGAAAACTATTGCCCTCATGGTTAAATGAACATGAGTACAACTAAAACAGTACAAAAACAAGAGAATTTTCTCTGGGAATTGTGATGAATTCAAAACTTCTACCTTGTTGTCCAATATCAAATACGACAACGATTTTTGACAACTTTATTTCCGATCATGTATATTGGATTTATGGGCATTGTCTTTGACAGTGTGAGTATTGAATGCACACACAGCTGAACCCGTCAGCATGTGAACCAGACTTGTGGAGCGCTGGCATGCAGCTCATGACCAAGGCTGACCTTGCAAAGCTGTGTCTCGACTGCAACAGATACTTTCCATTCTAGTAAAGTATCTGACAGTTCTGACTTACCTGTGCAGGTTCCATCAGAAGCAGACACGTATCTGTCATCACACTCTCCGTTGTCACATTTCCCAGCACCAGCCGTCTCACAACTCTTGCAGTGTTCGCCACATTCTGAAACAGACAAGGCAACAGTGAATTTATTCACATAATCCATTCAACTCTGCTAGCATACTAAGAAATGACTACCACCGATGACAGTGGTAATATAAAAATGCAGATTTTCTCTACTATAAACATTCATATATATATATATAGTATATATATATATATATATATAATATATATTTTTATATATTATTTATATAATGTTACATTATAATATATATATTTTTATATAATTTGTGTGATTACTCATTTAAATATGTTACTAAAATATGTCTTTTCCTTCAGTTTAACACATGTAAACCAGTCATGTTACCAAATACACTTGAACAAGGGCTTGAAGGAGCAGATTGCACCACATAAGATAAATGCCCGTTTCCTCCATGTAGCTTCCTGCCAACAACATATGTTGATGTAGTTGGAGAACAAGGTTTAGTTCAAACAACAAGTTATGTGTGTGGCATCTGTGGCCACTGGTCTGTGCTACGTCTTCCACATAGTGTCAACAACTAGACACTTTCTGAAATTGGATTGGACCAATATACTTCAGATATGAACTATTCTGTATAGTGGACACCATTTTTTTTAGTATTTCATACTGAGTGCTGTGTACTGATATTTTTAAATGAATATCTGCCAACTTCCATCTACCTGTGAAGCAATAAACCACACTCGTTCCCACAATTATTTAATTTCTGCTGTTGCCACTTATAGCATCATGTGCAGAAGATCAAAAAGTTCCAATGCTCCACAGTGGCGCCATTTGTAAAATGACTAACACTTCAATTATTGCACTGACACAATTGTTCTCTAAATAATTAGGTCAAAGTTGTTTTTCTCACAAATTCAAGAAGGCAAATGAACACAGAAAGAAATGAGTCCTCCTCGATACCTGGTAGGAGAGACAATGTTCTAAAGTTAACATATTAATACTGACAAAGGTAACAAGTATGTAATAATCGGACATAGCAAAATATTTAATCATAATTTTATGCTCTCACCTTGGCAAGATCCATCTGTGAAGGTGAAACCTCTGTCACAAGTGAGACACTCCGTTTTGTTGGTATCAATCTCCTTGCAAGTGGCACAGTGGCTTGGACATTCTACAAAACAATTTATTTAAATAAACTTACACCAGCAACTACATGTTTCACTCATCTACTATTTGAACCAAAAAGTCACAATAGCCACAACATCAAACTAGCAGTTAAAACTACGTTCAGTTTAAATTTGGTAAGAAAAACGGAATGGCCAAGCTTCATATATAATACTCTATCATAAAGATAATAAATTTACACAATTACCTACTACATCATGGAGCTACTGTCATAAAGTACACACAAACTACCCACTATTTCAAAACATTGTCAGCCAAATTTGATAATTTGAACATTTAAACTTATGTTTGTAAATGGCCTAAGCAAACTGCACAGGGAAATTAAACTTAAACAAATTATGTTTCTACTTCTGAAGCAACTATGAATTTAAATTAAAATATTTTATTTACAGTGTAGCATTAACATTATCAGCAGATAATTTTGTTCCAGACATTTACTGGCATAGGTTGGAGATGTAAGCACCAAGTGCTACTATACACACTATCAAGTTTGGCAAATACTGAAATTAGTTTGAAAATTTGAAAATTGTATAAATGCAAGTGATGATTTACGTGGTGACACTTTCCGGTGTGGGCACCACTCCATTTGTCATTACCATAAACTAATTATAAAATATTTAATGGATGATGGTGGAGTGACGCAGACATTCAGTTTACATTTCAACTGTTCATTTTCAAGTTTTAATGTAACACAGTTTTGTAAATCTGCAAAACCCTGCATATAATTATCTTTGTTACAAATACAATTGCATTCAGTTTGAAATCACTTTATTTCAACTTTTTTCATTATTCAAGTGTACAGCTGAAACCATCTTAACAATGTCATAAAACAACAGCTTTGCCAAACTTACCAGTCAACTGTACTGCTGTATCCATTAAGAAGTTGGATGATAATATTATATGTAGACTTACTGAGGCACTGTTTGTTGTCTGAAGACATCACCTCACCCTCAGAACAGGCTGAACACTGCAGGTCAGGGTTTGTGCACGTGTCACAACTACTGATGTCCATGCATGCCGCTGGAATTGGATAGGAATGCACAATTAAAAAAAATACATGATCATGCAACAGAAATTGATATCTGCCACTTGTCGCAAAGATATCTGTCATCTTTGATTCACTGAAAATACTATTGCATTAAGTTGGTGTTTGAACCACCTGTTTGCAATCAAGCTGTTATATTAATAACGTATTTTTCAATAATAAGGTTTTATTTCTACAAGTATGTAAAATAAATATGTTAAAAAAGAAAGGCTAGTTTTGATATATGAGTTTTTTTCGTAGATATTGTTTCTTCATTCTTGCATCAAGTGTTACCTTGCAATGTGTAATTAAACTGGCAAAAAGGGATAAATTAAAATATATTTAAAAAAATATGCATAATTTTTTTTTTTTAAATCATTGCATCCAGCCACACTACCGTAGTCGATCGATACTGGTCAACTTGTGTAAGGTCTAAACATACCCCTAACCTATCTCTGGCCTAGGCTATAATGCCTAAGACCAGGGTAAGCCTTAGCCTGGACACATTTTCAACTGAGGAGAACTAGTAAAGGGTAAGACCTAGCTAACAAAATACTTGGTTAATGAGATCTCATGAGATCATAACATTGTAACCACAGTATATACAAACTAGTCAGTTAATAGAACCCTGCCGAGTGATACAAACAACTAGAACTACATAGTATGCTTGACTTGAGCCTAGGACGAGCCTAAAGCTAAGCCTGCTAGCATTCTTTAACATTTACCGATAACATTCAATTCTAAATAACTAATTGTCTTTCAACAAAGAGCACTCTAGATGTAAATTTTACCACTTGTATTCTTTTTTCCCAAGTACCATTCGACTTTGGAACTCCCTCCCTCAACATGTTATAAATCAAAACTGCCTTGATTCTTTTAAGTCGCAATATCCAAACTTTGCATTATTCCACTTTTTAGATATAACAAGTTCTTTTGCACGCATTACTGTTTACATGCACTAGTTACTGTTCTTATAGCACCTAGCTGATTGCACCCTAAATGGCATAAAGGAACAAAATATATATGTTTCTGATTTTTCCTGTTCGCCCGCATGTATCCTCAGCATGTTGAGGATAGGCGGTATATGGAATAAGAACTTACCTCGCTTTGACCGACTGAGTCCGAGACTTTCGAACTCTGAATACGGCAACGCACTGACGGCTGCAAAATGACACGATGGTTATCACAACTGCATTGGTCCACAAGTAGGAAGGTTGGGGTACCAGATGCACTACTTAACTAAGATTTAACCAGGACGAATATCTTATTGAATCCCTTTCAATCCACAGTCTTGTAGCTGTCATTCAGAATCCGCCCGAGAAAGGTGTCGTCTGCTAGTCTATTCCAGAGGCGCACTCTGGAGGATACTTTAGAAACACATTCAACACGTCATTGATCATTGGCATCGCATTGTGAGTATGGTAATGACATAGCGGCAGTGCATACAGGTCACCGTTGCTATTCAACTTATCGTAGGTTCACGCATTTTTTCAAGCATCAAATATACGACTTTTTTAGTTGATATGTCTTCTTCTTGTTGTCATGGAAGCTGGTTGGTCAAACCCAAGCTCATGAATTTGGAAACACGTTACGAAATGATTATATATCATTATATATATACCGCTCGCGCGAGTGGTACCGTTGACATTGTCATACTCACATATAATTATAGTCGTAGGTATAAATAGAACACGTTAGCGTAGCGGAATCCCACTCATGGCCTGGACATGGTCATGATTATAGGCTTAACCGGGACCTGTGGTAAGAATATGTCGCATCTACAGAGTACACTGCAGCATTGACCTCGCTGTCTAGCCGTTACCATTGACCAAACTTAATTGCGTGTCCTGCATTCAGGTTAAATCTGGTGGAGTTGTGTTTTGTAGTGATTTTGAATTTATAATAATTTATACATCAACTTCATTTGACAAAAAAATTTAAACAATGAGCATGAAATGTACACAAGTGGCTTTTTCTCAAAACAACGAAAATATCACATTTTCGCTAAAACCTTTCATGATGATCGAGAGAGCATTAATGTGCACTAGAATTCAGGGACGCCGATCACAGTGACAAGTGCAGAGCTTATAGGGGTGCCTGTGTAGGACTTTCCAATCCCATGTACGTGTTGGCAAAGAAATTTGTCATCACTCAAATTGGATCAAATTATACAAAGTGCAGAAATCCGCTTGTTCCGCCGTAGGCGATAAGCATCCAGCAGGGTGCGGTCCAAGGGGTGACAAAGCAATCAAAAATTAACCATCTGTAATGTGCTCGATGGCTAGTGCCTATTAATATATCGACACAACGGTGCAACATTAATTATAGAGCCCGGCATAATGAATATTTACTGGAGTAAGGTCAAATTGCGTGCTGTTGCCAACCAAGCAATTTATCTAGTGATTTTGGACTGGGTAGTTAATTTTTGGAACTTTATATCGACTTTATTAATTTTACCACTAGTCCTATATGTAGAGGCTTTTAAGAGAGGGGTGGTGATCAGTCTCGCTATATGCCAGTACATTTGTTTTTTCTGAACTGAAAGTGGGGGACAGCATGGGAAATGTTCCCCTCGTCCCCCACCGATCGACGCCCATGCCAGAACTTGTCCAGAAGTACTCAATAAATTATGTGACAAACTTTGTTTATCGAAAAATGGTTGATTTCACTTGAAATGACCCATGTATTAAATGCTAGTCTATATTTTATTATTTAAATAGACAATGGCAAATTTGCTTAATGTAAATTTCAACAAAAATTTATTAAAATAAAAATTTCATAACCATATTATGTTGTCTTTATTAAGAAAACTTTGTATTTTGCTTGTTTACGACACAGTATATTAAAATAGAATATGTGTGACATGTTACCTGATAGCTGAACCATCACTGCAGCGACCACCACTGCCACCTTGGACCACATCATGGCTGCTCGGCTGATCTTCCTTCTCACCCTTTGAATGCTCCTTTCTGTTTGCTTATCTGCACAAGACAAATCTATTGTTCAGGCTAGAAAGAGTCCAACCTGTCAATGCAACATTCACACCAGAAATAAAAGATGGTTTCCCGGTATATTTTAGAATATGCTTACAGGACGTTTGTTAATATGTAAACAAGAGGTGTGTTTAAAAAAAACACTATGAAAAAACCACCCCGCTAACCGATCAGTTGACAATCACAGAAAAACGCGAATAACACCGAGAACAGTTGATTCCATTTAATATCCAGAACATAAATGTGTTATTTTCTTGGACATAACAAACTTACTGTCTAAGAAGCAGGCCCAAATGCAAATGTATTTGCATTTAAATGCATCTGATTCTTATTTTGCATTTGAAAATTGGGAGCAAAAAATATTTGAAATATTTAAAAAATAAAATTCCATTTTGTGTATTAATGGACGGTGTACATGCTCGTTTAATAATAAATGATGTTAACTTCTGTCATACACCAAGGTTCAACCTAGACCGAGACCCTGTTCACAGGCACGATATTTGTTATACAGTCCCACCCAAATTGCTTGGGCGCATAAATAAAGCACTCGGCGCACACAGATTCAGTCAACGCGCCCTTGCAAAAAGTAATCTTACATTAAATATACAGACATATTTTTAATTGTTCATAAATATGTACTGTGGCACATTTCTGCAAACGCAAACAGTGGAATCTGCCGCGCTCGAAGACCAGTTATAATTCCGTACGGATATGATAGACGCCCGCCGCTAGGTCGAACTTGTCCGCTGTCTGTTAAGCAACGACCGTGCTCGCGAACAACGTGCCGAAAGTGGGACATGCATGCCAAGCTAGATGGCAAGAATTAGCTATGTAGGTCTATTGTGGACATGTTATACTAAAAATAATACATCAGTATCGGTTATGTTGTAATAAATAGTTTGCATTTGCAGTGATTTATCGAAAATGGGCGCCAAAAATGTCGCATCAGCGGTTCGCCAACATTGATTGGTCGTAGCAAATTGAAAACCTGCACTAGTAAGCGTGTTTGGAAACTTGTGTTTTTTGTCAGTTGTTTAGAAAATGAGTTGATATTCACTGCAAGTGTTGCACGCAATCGATGCCACCAGGGAAACGAAAGTTGCGATTAGTTGAATTGTTACATAGTGCTTTAGATAAATCGTTAGAATGACAACGTATAATATTTGTTTCCAATGATGTCAAGTTTAAATTTATTTGGCCAAGATCCTAGATTGAACGCTGAGTCATACACGCACATGTACATACACGCACACATACACAAACATACACAACACACTTCACACACTGACTCATTTACAAATGTTTATATAAATTGTCCTTCCAAAGCTACCTCAAATTCTGTGGGAAGTTTTCAGCCCTGATGCAATTACCGAGCGAAGATATTAATTCACACATATCCACTGCCAGGTGCTCATGTAGTTGACTGAATTAGAGCAATGTGGCGTGACCAAACAGCTCAAGCTCTGATACACTCGCAAGAGGATTACAACCTTGATCATATATACCTAGAGTTCACAGGTCTCAACACGAGTTGCTAAACTATCTTGATAATGGTGCAATCGTTCGTGTCAGTTTGCGATAGCGCCATTGTCGTCATATTGTGGTGACAGTCAGACAAACAAACCACACACCATAACATTTGATTGAGGTCTAATACATTGACAGCTTGTAGGGCCTACCCAGTCAGTTGTCACCGTTGTAACGCAATTGAAAGGTTTTTGCATAATCATAAACACACAGCTCGTAACCAAGCTGTAGACGTCTATAGCTAGTGAACTAAACTACACCAGTCACTTCACATATGTAAGTTTTCTATGTCACCACAATCCAAGTAGCTGTCAACAAAGCTAATATTAGTCACAGGCACGATAAAAATGATGTACATTTTTACCACGCAATATTAAAAGCTTAATGCTACATATTTTAAATAATAACATACACGTTACAAACGTGATATTTTTTTAACCAGTTTACACTTATAAAAAATATACTTAGTAAGACAAAACATTTAATTTAAGGCCCACTGTAACAACAATGTTATAAACTGCATTTATGATGCCACGTTGTTACCCAGTAGATCCTTGTGTGAATCCCGATTTACAAGAATACATTCCATGACGTATTTTCTTGTAAAGCAACACAGTATTCATTATTTTAATATAGGCTTAGATAACTTACTCTTACGTAGCTCAGCTTACCCCATCTCGATTTTTAGTTATGTAATAATTATTTATACTCGAATTAACAAAAATTTCTTGTCAAATGCTTAGTTAAACAATGTTTATGGATCGCATTCGAATGCGAATACGCTGAAAATTGAATGATTGCAATCGAATGCCAAACTTACGAATGACATTCGCATTCGTTAACAAGCCTAGTGTATAATAATAATAATAATAATCTGACAATATTTCCAGCGCCATAAATCTAATAATTATTACCATTCAAACGCGCATTACCGCACTACAAATAGTTAGTTTAAAAAGTTACACTAGAAGTGCATTTGTAAAATAAGTTGATCAATATAAATTTATCTAATATTAGTCATGATAATACTAAAATACAAATAAATAAATATTCCTTAAAAAAAGTTAAAATAGAAGTGCATCTGTAAAATAAACTGATCAATATAAATTTATCAAAATAAATAAATAATAATCATAACAGTACTAAATTATTAATACTAATAAAAGCGAGTTAATTATACTACAAGTTAAAATAAATTTGAATAGTTGATAAATAGTAGATATTAAAATGTTCATACATATATATATATATATATATATATATATATATATATATATATATATATATATATATATATATATATATATATATATATATATATATATATATATATATATGCCGTAATGTGATCTTATCAGTAGTTCACACAAACATACGAGGTACCTGACGTATATCTGTTCTCAATGAGTTCACTGGAACTTTATTGAATAGCCCGCCATGTTTACACATTCAGTGCCTTTAACTGCATTACAGTTTTGAACGATATCAATCGCATCTTTCTCCCAAAAGCAAACAGGTTTAGTCATTTCGTAATCATACATATTTCACTCAATAAAAAAACCATCCGTCACAAATGACTGTAATAAAATAGTTAATCGGATGCGCGAATCAGCCAGAAATAATGATAGACGGATTATAATTCATAATATGCGTATATATTTGTATTGGACAAGAGTATATTTCGCCAAGCGAACTAAGAACTTCTTGGTGCGAATGAAACTATGCTACGTTTATGCGAGAACTTCCCATTTATTTTAAGGAAAACAGAAGGTACAAACTATTGCCAACTAGTCACTAATCTGGCATTATCATCAAGTCATTTCAACGCATGGAGTTATGAGTAAGTATTGACTGTCACAGCAATTTCACACGCACACACAAGAACACACACACACACACACACACACACACACACACACACACACACACACACACACACACACACACACACACACACACACACACACACACACACACACACACACACACACACACACACACACACACACAACACACACACACACACACACACACACACACACACACACACACACACACACACACACACACACACACACACACACACACACACACACACACACACACACACACACACACACACACACACTTACCAAAATGTTCGCAAATGTTCAAACTTCGACACTTTGTCTGTCACCCGTCTCTGTTTTTCTGAGACACAACTTTTCGCCAGTGCACATGAAATACACAAACGACTAAGTGAGTGTCCTGGCCGTGTTTCCCTGGGCCTTATATACACATGGGTGACCATGGTAGCCTGAGTGCGTTTTTCAACTGGAGTTCATTCCCATATGAGTGCTGGTGTATTTTATTCTAATAATTGGGAAGCCGTTTGCCAGAATCGAACTTCTTAGAAATGCTCTGGCCAGTTGACAAACAAATAGTTTATACAATGCGATCTGTATTTATACCCACGCAGTCCAGTGTTCCTTTGATATTATAATGTTCACTTGATATTATAATGCTGTCTGTCCTGGTACCAGTTACTGCCTGGTACCAGTCACTATCTGACACCATCGTGGTCAACTACGTCCAGGTACCAGTCACTATCTGACACCATCGTGGTCAACTACGTCCAGGTGATCGTAGCACAATAATTTGTATACATTTCGCACGTGTCATTTAATGGCAATGTTAGTACTAATTATTAATATTGACTTTCTTGGAAGCACGTCGACTTTGACCGGGTTCTTTGACACGCAGTTTAGTTTCCGGTGCATACAACATAGAGGTCTAACGTTATATCAATTATATTGCTGGTTACGGCCTATATGATATACATTGGTGGTACATCGGTTTCTAAGCTATCATAATAGGTTAGTGTTAAAATATAAACATCGTAATGATAAATTAATGATATATTTTGCGGCAAATCTGCGTATTACGAATATTCCGAAAAACGTTCTGTTAACACTACACATACAGTTATTCATAACGTTGTCGGAACGTTCAGAAAACTTTCAAAAAAACGTCCTGTTGTAACATGGCAATATCGTCCTGGTACCGTTATGGAGACCTGATTTCTTTATTCGCATGGTAAGACCTGGTTTTAAAAGATAACCTCAATTTTGGCATTACAACATCAGTGAATGGGTTACATGTTTTATGTTTGTAAATTTTAATAAACCATTGCTCATTAACTGCTAAATAATGCTTAGCTGATTCATAAGTTCTAACAATCATATAATTATAAAATATATTATATATATTATATATATATATATATATATATATATATATATATATATATATATATATATATATATATATATATATATATATTGTTTGTCTATGGCGATCCGACGCAGCTTTTCCAAGTCGGCCTTGCCTTAAATTTAATAAACGCATGCCGATCTGCTGCAAGTCGGTGTCGAGGGTCCGGAAGGCTGGCTGTGGGTCGGCCGCGATGTCCATGGAGTCCATCCGCATTGAAGTAGGCCCGACATTCCTTGGTTTGCTGCAGCAGTATTGTCCAAGCGTAGGATGCGGCCAAACAAACGCCGTCGCGAGCCCATCACAAATGTCTGTATGTTGTTGTTACGTAAACAATAAGGGGCTAAATCTGACAACTCTGCAAACTAAGGATATGCATGCGATTTAATTGTGTTTGTAGTGTACAGTTTATAGCAGCAACGACTACACTCCCAAAATCATATCCATTATGTTGTACAATTCTGATGTATACCTAAGACCAGTTATGTTAAACTGTACATGCACCTGGGCAACCCTCACGTCTAATCAACTGTATGTTGACGGCAACCGTAGCAACAGGTAAATATGGTGCACTATAATTATAAGACAGTTTCAGAGGCCGTGTTCGTGTACCCAGAGACGTTACTGCCTGGGACGGATTCAATAACACCGCGTGCTGCTTTGTTGTGTGGTTATTTCCAGGAATCAGCGTTGTTCTGCCACCAATCTGTACCGGCCTTGAATACACCCACACCGTGTCACACACAGGTACACTGTCGCCCTGCCCACAGTATACACAGGTACACTGTCGCCTTGTCCACAGTCTACACAGGTACACTGTCGCCCTGTCCACAGTCTGCACATGTACACTGTCGCCCTGTCTACAGTCTACACACGAACAATGTCGCCCTGTCCACAGTATACACAGGTACACTGTCGCCCTGTCTACAGTCTACACAGGTACACTGTCGCCCTGTCCACAGTCTACACAGGTACACTGTCGCCCTGTCTACAGTGTACACAGGTACACTGTCGCCCTGTCTACAGTGTACACAGGTGCACTGTCGCCCTGTCCACAGTCTACACAGGTACACTGTCGCCCTGTCCACAGTATACACAGGTACACTGTCACCCTGTCTACAGTGTACACAGGTACACTGTCGCCCTGTCTACAGTCTACACAGGTGCACTGTCGCCCTGTCCACAGTCTACACAGGTACACTGTCTCCCTGTCTACAGTCTACACAGGTACACTGTCGCCCTGTCTACAGTCCTCACAGGTACACTGTCGCCCTGTCCACAGTCTACACAGGTACACTGTCGTCCTGTCTACAGTCTACACAGGTACACTGTCACCCTGTCCACAGTCTACACAGGTACACTGTCGCCCTGTCTACAA
>JAODUO010001838.1:0-12500 GCA_025642075.2 Ridgeia piscesae
TTTTTTAAAAAAACATAGTAAATTCAAACAGTCAATTTTAGCACTACAGCATGTCCTGTTTATTTATAGGGATGAAACCATGGCTCTAGCAAGAACGTCCGGCCAAGTCCTAGCGAACCCTGACAACATGGCTGTTTCTGGTCAGGACGCAAGCAATTGGAGCTGCAGAAGACACTACAGCTGTATGTTTACCTGCAGATCCACCAGCCCATGGCAGACAGAAAAGAGAATGGTGAATTACATCTTTGTCAGAACTCTGGCCGCTGCCCACAATGACTGTCCATGTCGGAATTGCAGTCCTTGGTACAGATGCCCAAGCTAATGAAACAAGATCTGCTGGTGTCAAGAGTCAGTTGATTTGTTCGTAATCAATCCAACTGCTTATTTACAAATCAACTGATCATTTGTAAGGGCAGCAGTCAACAAGTGCTGAGTGTTATCCCATATCTTGTTCTCCGCTGAGAGCACATAAGTTCCATCTTATGGCTGGTATACACTGGTATGACTCTCTGTACCCTTCGACCAAGCCTGCCATGGATCCACCAGGTAAAACTCTCTGTATATGGCCGTCTTGGACACCTGAACTAAAATAAGGCCTAAATAAATATATCAACTATGTACAGTGGCGCAGTGGTTTAAAGCTTTGGACTCGGCTTCAGACTCTCAACTACGAGAACGAAACAATGTGGTGCTGTGTCGAACCTTGGGCAAGTCTGTTCACCCGTCATTGCACCAATTCACTCAGCTGTGTAAACAAGTAACTGGCTATAGACGATGGTGGATATTTATACACAAACCGTCTTGATTAATTAATTACAGCTTGGCTGGATGCTTCCCACAGTCATGAGATGGTGTTTAATTAAGTAGGTCTGCCAGGGAGTAAAGTGTAAAGCACTTTGACAAGGACAATGCTAAGCAGACATTGGGTCAAATACATTGACATTTATTTAAATACAAATACTCTTGAGGGATCCAAATACTTTTTATTCCTAAACATCAATTACAGATACTTAAAAAGTATTTAAATACTTTCAAATACAAATGTATTTGCCCCCATGTTTGACGATTGGATACCGCACTATATAAGAACTGTGTTGACAGGTGACATATGAAAATGGAGGTAACTCAATCTATTATCATTGTAGAATACATGTTGTGTTTTTATAAAATCATTGGAACGTTTTGTTAGTT
Source organism: Ridgeia piscesae (assembly GCA_025642075.2). Lineage (NCBI taxonomy): Eukaryota > Metazoa > Annelida > Polychaeta > Sabellida > Siboglinidae > Ridgeia > Ridgeia piscesae. The sequence continues at coordinate 1,192 of JAODUO010001838.1, forward strand.
CTGACATAGTGGACAACTGGGCATGCTACTCGAAATGTTCTAGAATGATCCTAAATCAGTTACTGTTAAACATTAATTGTTGGGTATATTTCTACTATAGAATAATGTGTGGTGTTTTCATTGTATGAAATATCATTTGTATATATAAATGTTGTATCATGTTAGTTTGCTTGGTGTTCTGGTTGCTCTAATGTTATTTTCATTGTCAATAAATTGTGAGCAACACATTTCACTGTTTATAATACATGAACATATACTTACATTTTTGTTGGCAGATACATGTGAAAGTTGTCTAACCGGTTACATTTGGAAGCACTGTCTGCTCCAAACACAGAATATAAAATCCATGGCCATTTGTAATATATCATGGCACAGCTGAAACAGAACCAGATGTTTAAATTAGTTTTTCATGAATTAGAAATATTAGTAGCACAATGTGGAACCTGACGGCTACTATTATGGTTACCTCGCCACTATTATGGTTACCTCGACAACAAAGTTACATTGCAATTAAGATCACCGCAGAATATACATAAATATATCCACATATGTTATAGTTTAGAATATTTGTTCTGCTAGTTGTGTTACTTTTACCCAGTTCAAATTGTTATATTTAATAGAGACATTCCACTGTACATATATTTCAGCTTAAAAACAACTATTATTCACGCTGAAGTCGATTTCATAAAGAACACGGGTGGTGATTTTCTTTCTTTATTTAGCCCTCCAGAATTATGCTCCAAACTTTCCCTTTAAATATACCACACCTATTAAAAGAACAATCAATATTGACACCACATAGTTAGACAATTAATCTGTCCCCTATATGGCTATAGTTCTACTGGTGTGTTCTATTTATGTCTATGATTGACACACATCTGTTTCATAGCCCACATGTCATGCTATATCAATAATACAAAAGCATCCACAGTCGCTACTGTTAATATAATGCCCAGTATTTGAAAAACAACAATTAATCTGCATTTTGTCACAGTTGTGGACAATTTGGAAATTGATTCCTGAAAACAGTTTTAAGCTAGGGCGAGGACCGAGCCTGTCACTTTGTGGGTGTCAGCTGACATAAATCGAGAGCCATGCCCCCATATGTTTTTGTTTAAAATTTGGGGAAACCTCACTTGTGTATAACATATCCGACACTACACCACTGTTTGGAGAATAATACACGGCATGGCTGTGACTAAAAGAAACTCGCCGAATCCCGGGATCGAATGCAGGCCATCAAAATACCTGTCAGTGTTTCGAAGTTTCAGCGAGTTTCTACCACTTGTCAATGTCGCCCGGCTTGTTACTCGCCTCTGCATTTCGGCTTCCGGGGGGTCTTTTTTTCAGGTTTCCAGCGCGTTCAGTTCTATCTTGAAAATGTTGGCCCTTATCGTTGCAACCGAAATTCAGCTATTTCTGAACGAAAATCTGTTCCTTCCCTACCGGGTCCCGAAGCGGATGTAAACATCGCGACCGCCACCTGGCGATTTTTTAAGGGAATTTTAAATACAGAGTTGCCCGATCTGAGCCTCAAAAACATTCCCACTCACACATCAGTCAAAATGGCGCGACTTACGAACTTTTTAAAAAAAGGTGTTCAGATTTTTTTTACTAATAAACCACTGACTTTAAAAATGTGATTACCATTCAGAATAGTTCGTTTTTATTAACTCTTTCACGTGCATAGCATGTAACTTTTCCCTTTTGGTTCCCTTTAAAGTCACCCAGTAAAATCACTAACGAAGATTGTGGTCGGCTTCCGGTCATGTGATATAATGTTAGATGTTTACAGCCACACGCTGCTCGTATACAATGTTAAGGCTGCAAATAGGGGCACAACATTTCATTCTTAGCCAAGGACGATTCCCCATTATATCGGACGGTTTGCACACACGTTCTGTATTAAATACTGCACTTGATTTGTTCATAATTTTATTATGTCAGGGTCTGCAGATCACCTTAGAATATGTCATTTCTTATAGACAAAGGTTAAACATAGAATTATACATTTTCAATAGTTCAGTTAAAGAATTACCAGTTATTCTGTTCTGCAATAAATAGTCCAACATTTCTAAGCACAATACTTGTGACAAGTTATTAACGCCTAATAACTTGCGACACGCTGTTGTTAGTGCTGTAGACAAATGGTGGCGCCATATAGCGGGGTATGGATGATCGACGCTACACACGACCAGGAAGTTTACAGCCCGTATTTTGTTGTCGAACAAAACGAATATTAGTCGTAGGATAGTTAATTATGTTGCGGGACAACGCACACAAATATTTAAAAGGTTTCACTATTGGCAGTGGTCATAGTTTCATATGTCATAAACATCGGGCCAATCATGCACAGGTACACGTTGTCGAATACGGCTCCGACATCGGTGCTCTGACGGACCCGTGTCTCGCTGCAAGCCACCGACGTGCGGCAGCACCAGTACTGCCAACACTTGCTGGCAGGAATACAACAGTTCAACGACTCAATAGAACAACGATATCACGTCGTTGCATATTATTATGAATGCATGTTTAATCGTGCATGGTAAAACGGAATATTCCATATAAAGGTGACATACTAAATCAATATTAGTAGCATTAATTTATATTTTTCAATTATTAAAATAAAAACTAGACAATGCATAAACAACTTAATAACGATGTTTTGTATATCAAAGTGTAATGTTATCAAATGAAAATAAGTGAGCACGCATGTTATATTACCAAATATTTTACCCTTACGCCCTTCAGTATGCACATATTTTATACACCGCGCTACATCAAAATATCAAAATAACAAATTAATCACACTATTATTTTAACAACATCACGTTTTTGTCCATATCTTAATTACACATTTCCGCTGAATCCCTTACTATTTCTGCATATGTCTTTCGTCAACTGCATGTGAACTATTGTTTTACAAAATATTCACATCCTAAGATAAAACTACAACGATGAATAGTATCCCAATACATCTATCATCCTAATATTCGGCTCTAGCAACCGGGAATTTAGCAACATGTATACTTGATCGAATAGCGAATCGAATACCATTTAGTGACGAATAAGCAACAATTACTCATTTGTACTTTCATTCTCCAATAGAAACAGTGAAATGGTTGTAGAAAGCACTAAGTTGTGTTAAATACAGTATTTTATATGATACAAAATGACATGTGTTTTTGTTCGTTTCTTAGTGCGGGTCTACGGGGCCAGCTAAAAATCATTCACGGATAGGATTTCTGAAACGTTGAGCTAAGGCCTCAATTTCATTGTCACTTTCTTGAGTGAGTAATAATTACCATGCCATGATTCCCACTGAATGCCGTAGTTGAAAGACGTACGAGGTCGACTGAGGTACTCGCCGTTCAAGTTAGACTGGTGACATTGAGTATACCACCACGCCCCCTTGTTTACTTGAGCACAATGTTCACTGCCGTCGTCATTGTCGCGGTCCTTCGTGCTGAATGGATGGTTGGCATGAAGCTTCAACGAATCACCTGAACCACAAGGGAGGTAATAGACACTATAGCACCGCATAGCATAACATAAAAGTTTTACAGTATAATATGTGAGAAAAATATTTCTCTTCATGTGATTATCCAAGATGTAATATGTTAAGTAGCACGTCTTACAATATCACATTATATAGAAAGAGCATGCGCAGGTATGTAGAAACATAAGATACATACACTCATATCGACCACACAATCGTTGCTGCAGATAATTATACACAGTTGAATTGCTAACCCTTGCTGAAGTTAACAATATGGGCGCCACATTTATTTTGCCACATATATTAAATTGGTTCCCACATGAAAGACAACCACGTACACATTCCAAACGCAGATGCAGTCGAAGGATGCAGCGATCGAATAGATGATGCATTCACTGGGTGAAATATTTTGTGTGACCAAATATATAGTTATTCTCCTACATCAGTTAACTGTCACGTTTTAATCAGCACAACAATAACGCTGAACGATTTATTTAGAAGATCGACTCTCACTGCGGATTCAGGGTCTGAATAACGGATACAGACCGTGTATGTTTGCATTGTAACACACAAACACACTTTTAGACACAAACACACACACACACACACACACACACCACACATAAATGTATAATATATACGATACGATATGATACATGATATTATGTCATGTCATGTCATGTCATGTCATGTCATGTCATGTCATGTCATGTCATGTCATGTCATGTCATGTCATGTCATGTCATGTCATGTCATGTCATGTCATGTCATGTCATGTCATGTCATGTCATGTCATGTCATTTGTCTTCATTATGTATGTATTGTAGAGCACAAAAAATTTTTCGCCCCGTGTTGTCACTACTCCCCCCGTCACCCAGCCACGCCACGCCACGCCACGCCACGCCACGCCACGCCACGCCACGCCACGCCACGCCACGCCACGCCACGCCACTCACGTTATGTTATGTTCTGTTTACCTGCAGTACCGCTGTGTGTCCCGAATGAAAGCTTGTACTTGTTTCTTTCCGAATCAACAGCGAAGTTGCAGTAATCTTCATACTTTGTTTTATTCTCGAAATCTTCCATGTCTATTCGTAGTACATATCGAGCCTGTGATGTTATGTCATTGAGGTAATCGTTGCCTGAAAACGTACATATTATCAATACAAACCACGCTACAAGGACACTATCATCAACAGCAGTAATCACAAATAATATTGCCTTTTCTATATAGTATTATAAATGTCACAATTATGATCACTAAAGCGCACTATCACCTTGATAGCAACAACATTGTAATGTTACTTTTAATTGCTTTCTTCACCCGTGAGCGATGACATATTTTAATATGATCAGTACTCTTTTTAGTGTAACCAGCTTTTAATTAATCTTGTTATCATAACTATTTCATATCATTTTATGCGTACATTCATTACAAATGTGTTTGGTTAATCACGTTTAAACCCTACCAATATATCCGACAAGTTCACCCCGCGCATATTTATTCAATGCAACCGCTGCATATTAATCACCCACGTGGCAGCAAGCATGATTCATATAAACACAGTTTGTTGCGCATATAACATCCAAGTTATGCGTTGATTTGAAAAACAAAAGTATCGGAAAGAAAAGTTATGCTAAACTGTCTTCATATAAGCGTAAACAGAATCCCTTTAAATGTATTGCTCGACTCAATGTATCATTTAACATGTATTGTAAAATCACGCAGATGTAATGTTAGCAAGAAGACACGATGATATGCAAATATGTTTGGATAAATGTGTATATTATGCCAGAAAAGGTTATACAAAATAAAACCTCGTTTTCAGAAATGTAACCGAGGAACATTTTGAAATTATAAATGTTGCTGTTGTAGGAGATTTAAGTAAATTACCAATAATTACTACTACTTCTTTTATATACCCACCGAGCCAGAATTCGCCTTCTACGTCGCCGAATCCTTCCTTGTAGCTGGCCCAGTCGCGGTAGAAGTCGACGGACCCGTCTCGTCTTCTCTGGAACACCTGCATGTGGCAAAACACACCATGCGTATGATAACTAACACATACGTTTACAGGCGATGTGCGGAGTGTCTGGTTGTGATGGTGAATAACGTGGACATTAGTGAGATGTTGATGAACATAATCTAAATAAATAAAACATGTATCGTATTCTTGCTAGACATGGAGGTAGCGAGGTCTATATTTTGCGATGGTAACCGTTGTATTACAATTACATAATGGACTTTCATATAATATTACGCTCATTCGTTATCTTAACCTCATGGATACTGAACCCCGGTATCTCGTGTTTTACACTAGTGTGTACAATAATCGGTAGTTATCACTAGTTTTCGCGGAAACTCCGTCAAATTATACCTGGATGTAGACGGGAGGTTTGACACCAACTTTACATACATCTATCAAGCAAAACGGTACTTTCTAGCAAAATCAAATCAGCAGTCGATCGTAGATGTTTCACTATTCGTGTTAGCGATGATCATGAGCAAGAACTGCAGTTGTTTAGTTAGTATGTCCGATGATTTAGATGAAAATATGAAAAAAAGCAGCGATGTTGACAGCCATGTTTGACACGGGCGATATTTCAGTCTGTTCTGAGCTGTCAAATAATCCTTCGTTATCCACAAAATAAAACCGATGTTTCTTGTCTGGTTTGTTGACATAAATAATATTCTGGTTATTTTTAATATGTGTTGTAGTCACGCGACTGTTATTTTGATGACACAGTGTAGGCAAATTTATTCTGATTTATATACGTCTGTGTATATCATCTCTGTTGGTGTGTGAACGTGTGCTTATGTGTGTTGTTGTGTACGTGTTCGTATATATGTGCATTTGAATGTGAATGCGTGTAGTCATGTGTGTCCGTATGTGTGTTTGGTTTTGGATGTGCATGTTTGTGTATTTGTGTTTATGGTGTACATACCAACCAACCCCCGTCATTCGAGTCCATATCACAGAACACACGGACAAACTTCCTCGCCTTGGCCAGGTAGACCTCGTACACGCCACTCACGTTGTGGCCGTCCCGCAGTAGATCGTAGCAGTCGCGGGGAGCAAACCATCGCTTCGACACTGAATAAAATGAAAGTTTGTTTAAAAAAGAAGATAATTTACTGTAGCAAATTAGATTAATAGCAACACATCTAACTGTTCTGCTATATACATTATGAACTTTACAAGCTATTACGTAAAGCATGGATACATACAAATCGTGGTTCCCGTAATGACCCACTATGTATATCAGCGAATAACATATAATTGAATCACTCAGTGTGCATAATTGCCAAGGAAGGATATTTACCTTACAGGTGAGGAAGAAGACTGGACAAAGTAATGTTGTCAGAACATTTCATGATAATGGACCACAGTTCTGAAATGGTTTGGATATGATGGAGATGGCACTTTGGGCACATACACCACTATAGACGTCTTCAAATGTTAGGAATGACCCATGTGTCCACCGGTTTTGAAACAGGGGCTCTACCGTGGGGCACATTTCAACTGCACACGTTTTAAGTAACTAACGATGATACCGTCTCAGACAAGATACTTTTTACTTGATTTGGAGTTTCAGCTGTAGAAATGGCAATGTAATTAGGATGCGGAAAAGGGTCACAACCTAGAAATAATTCTTGCTCAATAGAAAACCTTTGGCTGTCAAATATGTTATAAAACAAGTTCAAAGCTGACAGAAAATGTAAACGGATCAATGTTGGAAAGAACAAATAATCGGTCCGAATGAACAGTTATTTTGTTAAGTGTACGAAGGCCTGTTTCAACCAACCTTTTAGTGACCTACCAGTATATGCTGAGGATGCGTATAAGGCAAGCCACAAGGAAACTCTCATATATTTTCTTGAGGAGTGTACTGAGAACATATTGCTGGTAAAACACACATTTTTGTATTTTCTAGCAAATGTGTGTTACTCGGCACAACATAGAATAGGGAGGGGCATACTATAACTCATGTTGTCTCATAAGTTTTCTCTATCTAACGAACTATAATTACACATATCTGCATTATGACGGTAACAACAATGAATCCGCCACATTCGATGTTATAATCAGTTTGTTCTCCAAAACACAGATTACATTACATTTACCTTTTACATTTGATCTACAATAGCAATAGTGGCAAATAAGAGTACATACACTGTTCTTGTTTCTCCAATGTGTCCGACAGCTTCGTCATTTGATTTTGTTGCTGTTCCGTCGCGTCCCTCAGCTGTTGCTGTAGCTGTTCCTTAGAATCACTCAGTTGTTGCTGCAGCTTCTGCTGTAGCTGTTCCGATGCATCATGTAACTGACGCTGTAACTGACTCTGTTCCGTCGCGTTCCTTAGTTGCTGCTGCAGCTTTTCCGTCGCGTCCCTTAGTTGTTGCTGCTGCTCTGCCTTCGAATCACTTAACTGTTGCTGCAGCTGTTCCACGGTGTCCTGGAGACGAGACACCATCGCCGTCAACACACTCACGTCGTTGTCGCCGTCGTCGTGGCAGTGGCCGGTGGTGCACTGGCACACGACAGGTGCCGGGTGGACGACAAAAGCGACAACAACCACCGCGAGCAGCGAGACTGGACACACAGACGTACACATTGCTGCCGAGTTATGACTGACTGTGTCCACACCGTCAAACAGTTGTGTGTTTTCACTGTCACCCAAACCCTCTTAACGTAGGCCGACAGTCGGGGTAATTCGCACTGAACTTCCTGATCGAATGTTCGATAACTACACCCCTTGTATCAAAAACACGTCAAAAGCTATTAGTAAATATTTCTTTGGTGTACTGTACGTGTACTGCGGGTGAACAAGAATGACGTTTTCGTTGAACATTCACAACAAATATATACGAGTGTTTGAAACGACACATAGACCAAAACGTTTTGAATCTGTCTTTGTTAGCAACCTTAATAGAGTAGGTATGTGCCAACATTTTACTTAGGATTTGTGTGTTCTTGTGTGATCGCTTTTATTGCCGTTGTTTAAAGTAGGGGCTATTATATTAAAAATACTGCAACTATAAGGAAATAGTTATGCAATTTTATTGCTAAACATTATTCTGGTACAAATTCGTCCGTTTCAATAAACGCACAGTTTTGAAAACGACTCTACCTATTCACAAATACTGCATTAGATGTAGACCTATAGAAATAAGTGTTTCCAGTTGACTAAGCATCTGGAGCATCTTTACCTCGTTCGTGTCGTTTGCACGACCACTGGTGCGATGACCTGTATTGGGCAGTGAGCGCGATGTTGACCTGTTTATTCAATTGTTATGTATCGATCCATTTTATGTAGTTCTACTAGTTTGGGATTGTCACACGTAAGTTGTGGCCCGATGAATTATATTCTTAACTTTTGTATTGCTACTCACTCAAGCCGACAGCCGAGCAGGTATCCACAGCCGCACCCACGCAATCACGCACGCAGGCACCCACGCACGCCGTTAATATGTTCACATATTCTCGTGTGTGAATGCTTACATCTTGAGCCCGGATAACAAATCAAATTTGTAATCCTAAAGACAAAATACGTGTGTCAGTCCCGTACACAGTGATGTCAAATATTTCGCAATGGAAGTTGCCTGCTTTGTGATGGATTGCTATTGAAAATTCAATGTGTACGTCTACTTGCGATGCTTAGAGCAACAAACCATATACAGGTCAATGGACGGGGAATTGGCGTTCTCAGCATATTGTGTGAACTAGGCCATTCATCTCTTTGGATCATCTTGGCTTAATTTCTGCGGGACGTGTCTTGTGTTTGGCCGCCATTTGTGAGCGTGATGAATGAGGTGGATACTGCTTTCTGACACACCTGTCTCAGAGGATATCCACCGACAGAAACTTGTTGGAAATTCTTTTACAATGAGCAAGTATGCCCGTATGAGTATACCGTGGGCTGCAAAGGGGTTTGTTATATAGTTGTGTGTCAATTCACTCGGTAGTTAAGCTGGTAAAGGGTAACAGCAAACTAATGAATGAACCGATACAGGCCAGTAGCGCGCACTATATTAACACACTCGTGTCTTAGACGGTTGCCAAATAAACATGCTCCAAATGTCTATTCAACCAGAACCGACTGAGTACTGTTGCGATACATTATTTATAGACATTCCCATCAATATACACTACATGGAAAGGACTGCCTATATTCGCATGAAACACATGAACTGCACAGTATGTGTAGTGATCTTCAGTAAATGCATACATTAATCGAATATGTGCAATATTTGAAAAGAATGCCTGACTTTATGATAAGGCAAAAATACGTAACACGCTTGTTAGAAGCGGCGTAGACAAATGGTGGCGCCACATAGCGGAGTGTGTATGATCGAAAGTTCACTCGACCAGAATGTTTACGGGTTAATATGTCGCTGTCAAGCAAGACCAATTATTTTTAGGAAAGTCAACGCACACACAACTTTACAAAGACATAATTACGGTTGACATATTCGCTTGAGCTATAAACATTGCATCGGTCGTGTACAGGTATGTAGGCAAATACGGCTCCGACATATGTGCTCTGATGGACATGGTGTTTCACCTGCAAACCACCGTCATGCGGCAGCACCAGTAGTGCCAAGTCTCGCAGACAGGGCTGCAATAGTTCAACGACTCAACGGAACAGCAATGACAACAGTACGACTAAGTACGGCAACAGTTCAACGACTCAATGAAATAGCAATAACAGTATGACGTACAGTATAAATAACACGTTATCGTGCACACGTGCAATCATATTGGACGAGGATAACAATTCAAATTGGCTACCCTAGAAACAACGATGATAATTACAAATAAAGATAAGTAAAGATAAGTTCTTATCTAGTGCAGTATACAGTCTTGAGAACTGCTCAAAGCGCTTCACATGCTGTATATCTGACAGATCTAAGTAGCACCCGGGCACGCTGCTTGTAACACATTGTTAACTTTGACATGACCCCGGAATCTACTTCGTAGAGATGTATAGTGTTGAAATACAATTGATTAAATTATACTCACTCGAAAAGGCCTTTAGTCACATTACACTGATGTTATGATTACCATATGAATATATGTAAACATATTAGTGTAAATGTCACAAACGTTAGAAAGTTATCGGAGATATGTGAGAAGAATGTTGCTGCCGAGTAATGACATCTAGCTTAGCAACTGAAACATTCTTAAAAACCGCACTATATCATAAATTACATTAAATTTACCTTTTGCATTTGTTCTACAATAGCAATAGTGGCAATTAAGCAGTACACACACTGTAGTTGTTTCTCCAATGTGTCCGACAGCTTCTTCAATTGATTGTGTTGCTGTTCCGTCGCGTCCCTTAGCTGTTGCTGATATGATAACAGTAAATCGTAGAATTGCGAATCACATATATGTATTATAAACAAGACAATTTCACGATATGTTTTCAACGTGAGGTAGGCTTACACACCACGAAGCTTGTACACTGAAAGACCTGGTAACATATTGTTTTCTAATTGTACTCGAATCGTTGGCGCCGTCTCGACAAAGTTATGTGCCTCGTGAAATATCATAATACATTGTTGTATCCGGCTTAAGCTGCCGCTAGGATTATTCGCGATGTTTGTGAGTTGACTATTTCAACGGAACACTGTGTGCGTGTGCGTGTGCGTGTGCGTGTGCGTGTGCGTGTGCGTGTGCGTGTGCGTGTGCGTGTGCGTGTGCGTGTGCGTGTGCGTGTGCGTGTGCGTGTGCGTGTGCGTGTGCGTGTGCGTGTGCGTGTGCTGGGGTGTGCGTGTGCGTGTGGGGTCGTGTGCGTGTGCGTG
>JAODUO010001838.1:15000-17500 GCA_025642075.2 Ridgeia piscesae
TGTCACTTACTAGACTATGTAATAACACGAATAGAATACTTAGCTGACGTACGAAGTACACGTGCTATGCGGGGTACTGACTGTTCAACCGATCACTACCTAATCCGATCGTTGTGCAGCCTCCATATCAAGTCACCTCGAAAGAACTTCGGACCAACACCGGTGAAAAAAAGTAAATGTCAGTAAACTGGCAGATTCTGAGATGCAGAAACTATTAATGGCGCATATGGAAACCAACCTGCTGAACCTTTCACACAAAAGGCAATTGACGTGCGCCATGACTCATAGGGTACGCTCAATTTACTCGAATCATGTTTTCGCCAGATTTCGTTGCTTGTGACGTTTGAGTTATTAGAAACCGTATTCAACCTTTATGGTAATATGGGAAGGTTGGTTGTAGCTATCTATCTAAACACCTTGATGCTCTGTCATGTAATTTATAAGTGTTCGAAAAGATTATTTATAAAAGTTATTGAATTTGTCCGAAAATCATATTTTGCGAAGATTGTCAGGGCATGGTAACATATTGGGGTGTTCTAAATTTACTCGAGTCCTATGGCACCGTATCGGCAAGGTTGTGTGCCTCGTGAAATATCTTATTTTATCCGGTGTCCGGTGCTAGGATTATTCGCGACGTTTAGGAGCTAGCTGTATCAACGAAATACGGTGTGCGTGGGGGTATGTACGCCTACACGTATAGGGGAAACCCGGGTAAAACGGGATGGTCGGATAATATGGGAAATCGCTATATGCACAGAATAGTGCTACCATAAAGCGTATATTCGCATCCAACTAGCATACCGGTATCTACTGACTACTATACAAACCAATTGGTATGTCATTCTTCGCGCGGATTGATACAATCATTACTAATCCTTAGCCTTGATCCCTTGCTAAATTGTTTGTTTGACGATCCTTCTAACTTTGCTAAGTAACAACTTGTCATATTTCAACTTCGAATGTCATGAGGATGTAGTATTAGTTTAAGAGTGTTTCAGCGTATATATAATAGTTTTTCTTTGAGAGTGAGCGATGATTAATGTACCACAGTCTGATTAAATCATACCTATTCCGGGCTAAATTAGATATACAAATGCGGGCAAAATGGGAATATCCCGTTTTTGCCCAGACATGATACATGTTTAATGACCAACGGAAGTTAAAATATGTAACGTCTGTGAATAGTGGTTAAATACCATACTATATTTATGCACGTTAACTATTTTAGATGTGACCTTTGCTAAAGGTCCACAGGACATTGAACTGTTTAATGTTCACTGGTTTGCAACAGTTGTGCATGTTATGCCGTCTTGGTTTTTTCTGTTTTTTTCATTAAAACAAACATTAAAAATGCAATTTACTTTGACAATATGCCTGTTTCTGTAGATCGCTTAATTTAAATAGTAGCTCACTAAGTTACATAAAGATGTGATGTCTATGGATTATATAATTTAACAGGAATAGTAATCCGTCCAAGGTACGGCAGTCAAATTCACAAAGGTGAATGACATTTTGCTTATACGAACTTACCATATCGCATATGTTGGCTATTCGTATGGTAGTTTACTAGTTCTAATATATTAGTTACATAAAATAACTGAATATGTTGGACCACGTCACATTAGCGAATGATACAACTAAATATGCATCCCATATTTCCCGGATCAAAATCCCATTTTACCCGTACATGCGGGTAAAATGGGAAATAAATATGTAAATGAACTGGTCGGTTTGATCTCAGTGTTTTTCGTCGTGAATGTTTGTCTCTGTGCCGACCTGTTGTATCAGAATACATTGGACTCTCTGAGAAGGGTTTATAATATGTTTGACAGAATCCAGTCTTGGATGATGTGCTGATAACTTTCTTCATCTTAACGTTGGAAAAACAATAGAAAATGTGCAAGACACACAACAGAGTCTCTGATATCGACGTTATGTCTAGATTACATATTTTGACGCTTTTATTACAATTTAATTTTAATTTTAGTGAAAACACCGACCATGTTGCAAAACAAGATAAACCAGCGCCTCTATTTGCAATGGAAAACAGCTATATTTTGAGTGAGCCAAACATATGGCACATTGTATAGGAGATTAACAAAGAGTGTTATGACCGTCAATTGTGATGTAAGGTTTGATCATCTGAACATGTGAACTAGGCGGTAGCGCATTGTTAAAGTGGCAAGCAAATGTATTGGACAATGTTAGTAACCGTTGCAAGACTTGGCGCTGACAGAAGAATGGCTACTAGTATCATCTGCTACACCACACGTCATCTTTTTGGTCAGTTCCAGTAGCGTCCGTCAGACCGACAACACAAGATGTCTCTTACTCGGAAGAAACTTTAAACACTCCTTTGTACCAACTGCAATGTTCTCTGATCGTTGCCGACCGATCAAGACTGTGATAGAGGCTTACTTAAAACTTAATTTGCGTGCTATAAAACCTTCTGACTCTCCAAAAATGGGGAGACTTTTCTAGGAAACTTGGAGACTCCACT